>CAEFZX010022143.1:0-106430 GCA_903066825.1 Alfaro cultratus | reverse complement strand
ACGGCGGTGGTAGATTAACTACTACTGCTATTAGCTAATCTAACACGGCGGTGGTAGATTAACTACTACTGCTATTAGCTAATCTAATACGGCGACGGTAGATTAGCTACTACTGCTATTAGCTAATCTAACACAGCGGTGGTAGATTAGCTAATTTAAACACCTGCTCTACTGATGATTTGTCAGAGTTGGTGTTTTAGGTTGCTTTTTTTTTTATCTTGTAACTGAACCAAAACACACAGAATTCCACATCACATCTACATGCTAAGGTTATCATAGTCAAGCTAGCATAACTGAACCACTTCCTTCTCCCTTGCTATTTATTTTTCTTAATTGAAACTTTTTCTTGACCTCGTCAACTACTTGTCTCAGTGTTGACAATTAGTAGCAGTACATCTGTGTCCCTTTTCCCTTTATAGATCAGGCGTACATTTAAGATTTAGCTCGTTATTATTGACAACCAAAACCAGAAGTGCCATACTGGGTTAAACTTTTTGATTACTGATTCAAACCATTACCTTCAAGGTCATGAATGATCAATAAAACCAGTCAATGAAAGTCCATCCTAACCTACAAACCTGTTGCTTCCCAGAATGCAACTCTTCACTAGAAATCTTCACCACCATCTTCACCAGTCTACTCTGCTTTGACACAGAGTAGCATTAAATTTGGTGTTTGTGGCTTAGCTTAAAGAGCATCTGTTTGATTTGTTGATAGGACAGTGTCTCCTCTGTGTCCTCCTTCCTATTTCATTCCCCTGCTCCTGTGTGCAGGTAATGGCCTGTCATAGAGAGATAATAGGCTCTCACATGGCCGTAATAACCTGTAGAAACTGTTTGGCTGCCTTTAGAATGATGAGAGTAACTTTGCCTACAGTGGGAGGAAACATGACATTACTGGCTCTCAGATCATTTTAGAAAGAAAAATGCTTGGGAAAACATTTAAGCAGCCAAGCTACTAAATTAGCATGACCACTTGTAAGTCATTGAGTCTTTATTAGTGTTGGCAGCGATTGTTTTACTCTTTGAAACGTGTGTCACATCTTGTAAACCCATGACTATGGTGAATGTTAGGGCTCCTTTGCACTGGATGAACATCCTGCTGAGATTAGCCAGGAAGTGGATAATCTCAGCCGTCTTGCGGGGGCTTCAGGAGAACCGAGAACAGATTACTATGCATTAGATGTGATTCACTATGGAGGGATCTGAGGATGGACAAACCCTGTATCGGAACATGGAGCATGATGACAGAGCACCAATGATTTAGGGTAAATATGCACCAATTTGATGTTAATATCTCTATTGGTTCTGATATCAAAAAAAATTCTAAATCTGGTGGTATTAGTGACAATGTTCCCAATCCACAAGGATTCAATCTATTCAGTCTAATTCAATGCTTGGTGCTCAGAGCGAAAAGCATTAAATCAAACTAAATCTTCAAAAAGAAAAAATTTAATTCTATTGATTTATCGTTAATTCTACATCAATAGGTTGGTGTGACACTCCTGCCCAAATGTTGCAACAATAACCTGACAATAAGGTTAGTTAATCTCATGCTTCGATATGCTGACACTCTGTCTGCGCTGAAGATTAAACTCAGCTCTGGATGCTGATGGTAGATTCAGTTCTGTCAAATCTATTTTATAGCTGACAAACTTTTTTTTTAAGAAATCCCTGTGTTCCTTCACCACCTGATGAACATTTGATGAAAAACCTTTTTTTATTCCTATTATCTTATATAGCAAAATTAACATTATATGTTAAAATAACCGAATTATTGAACTGGAAACATTGGCAGAATTCACATAATGGATCAAAAACCCAGAATACTACAAAATGTCTAGCACCAACAAAATCTAAATTTTTTTAATTTTGCATTAGCTCATATAGTGTGACTAGGGTGTTATTGTATGAGGAACTATTACACACTACTTTGGTTAGGAGTTGAGAAATAATTACAGATATTACAGAAATAAACGCTACCCTATGCCAACTGCATAAAAGGCACCTGAGTCTTAGTGAGGAAAGTGAAATTAAGCAAGTAATAACATATCTTAATCACAATAAATCCCAAATGTATTTATTACTGTAATCTGTTCAAATTTTAATCAACTCTACAACTAGGTTAGTGCGGATGTGGACACAATATCATTTCTTAAATTGAGTTACCTGCTGAATGGGCCTTGAGGGAACGGTGGGATGACTTTATTGCATGCAGTGCACAGCTCTGTTGTGTCTCTGCGCATGTTTCCAGATCCTTTCTGCAGCTATAAAGTTTGTGCCGCAGGGAGCAGCTACTCACAATCAGCCATAAAGTGTGTTGGATATAAGTTCAGTGTTACACCATGTTCACTGACTGAAGTGGAAATAAAAGTCCAGTTTGATGCAAAGGGACAACGCTGACCCATCATCCCACTTAAACAGCAGCTTATTGTCTCAGTTTTTAGAAACTCTGTTGCTGCAAAGGTCAGAGCTCCAAACACGTTCGCTTACATGGACATTAATTACGAGTCTGCTGCATGTTGCTTGGATTAAACCTGCTGGCATTTAGAAAGAGCTTGACTTGCATGTCCGACTGTAAAAGGTTAACTTCTTTCTGATTTGCAAAACAATGTGGATACGTCGCCTTTCTCAGTATTCCACTCAGTTTTAGCTGCTCATCTTTTCTCACATCTGGATGCAAATGAGGGACTCAGCCGCGGTTCAATCATCCTCATTCTGGCTTGTTGATTACATCTGAGTTATTGTCCAGGTTGTTCAGATGCTCAGAAATCTCTATCACAAGGCAATGAACAAAATGTATTAAACCATTCCTGCTTGTCCTGTGTGAGAAATAGCAAATGTTTAACAGGCCTCTGCCTTCCTGATGTCTTTCTGCTGCAGTAGAGTCAGTGATCAAACAGATGCATTTGTAATTTCTGCACATTAGTCAGTACAGCTCTCAGTTTGGCATAGTCTATCAATTGCGCAGCACATTTTGTCTCAGCTGCCTTGCAGCGCTTAATGGAGTTGCAGAAAATGCAGCAGTGCTCATTTAATCCCACTCATGCAGTTACATTTTGATTGCCCATTAGCACAGTTTGTGCTGCTGACTGCAGAGATTTCAGATACATGCTTTAAGCAGCCAGCAGTAGCCACCTTAGCAAAGTGATTATGCAGTTTCAATCACAATGTTTTGTTTTATTTTGGAAAAAAAAAAGTAAAATACTTTGGCCACATTAAATTATACTTTAAGAACTGCTAAATCAGGCAAAATTTGCCCACAACCCTTTGATTTTGCTTGGAAACACTTTAAATTTAACTTTGTATAATTCCACTCTTACTGAAAGCAGGAGGCAAATTATACAGATACCAGGTGTTTAACGTCTTTCCTGAACTTTAACCAACTTTCTGTCATTAACAATTTTAGCAAGAAAAAAAAGCTCATTTTAATTGTAATATCTGCAGATCAGGGCACCATAAAACTGATTTGCACAAGAATTATAAATTTTCTGACTTCAAACAATCTTACGTAGTTTCCATTTTGTTAAAGTACATCTGAGCGCGCTCCTTTAAAGTTGCAGTAACTTTTATTTTAATAAAAGTGATTTACACATATTTGTTAAAATTGTCATTATGAAGTGACAGTTTAATGCAACACATATAACCTAAGAAAACTACACCACTTGGTCAAAAACAACCAGAGAATCTTAGTGCTGTTAATCACTCCTGCGTACGCGCTGCTCACATACTGGTTCACCACAACATAGCCTGTCAGAAATGTTAAGGCTAGTTAGCTTATAAGGATCCACATCCATGACATCATTCGCTTTCCAGCTGCGCTCAACACACCTCCACCTCTTCTCCAACTGGATCCTCCCGGCTCTCCAGGCGGCCATCTTTCTCTGACCTCCACCATCAGTCCTTTAATTCATTAAAGTGCCTTAATGAATTAAATAACTTTAATTCATTCATGTTAATAAACATTTTTAATCGCTGTTTTTCTCCGCCTGAGTCTCTCCAGATTGAAATACAACATGGTGACAATTTTAACAAATATGAAAAAAATATATTTTTATAAAAGTTACGAACTGCAACTTTAAGGTTTATTTCAAATCCCAATAAAGAGGAATTAGTCTCCTTCTTTTGTCTGTGCAATCTGAAACATCCCACAAAACATTCACACAAAATGAATTTTGTTGTTTGCTCATCTTTACATTTCATTTCTCTGTCTTTTAACTTCTTGGCACAGGCACTTACACTCAGCTTCGAAACAAGCAACCGGGAAAAATTAAACCCTTCCAGTTTAGTTTCCCTCGTATCTCTTGAAAACCTGAGTGTGGAAGTGGATGGTTTTCTGGCTGAAGGCAGAGCTGTTCAGCTGCAGGAGTCTGTTCACTGGGGAACACTTTCGTCAGAGCTTCTCTGAATAAATGAATTCCCCCGGCTCTGAAAGCTTCATAAAAGTCACCGTGACTTTTTTTAGAGACCAGCTACTGTGGCGAATGCTCTTTTGCTCAAGTTTTATTCTGGGACAACTTCCTTGGATAGAATCATGAAGGTGAAGGTGATTTCTTTGGTCACTGAAGTCAGATTAATCTTTTAAACCAAAACATTTAGCACATTTATTTCTTGATGAAGATCTAGGAGTTCAGATCAGCGAACAGTAGGATGATGGAGGGTTGATATGGAGAGAAGCAAGAGGAACAAAGGGAGGTTGGTGAAATGAGAAAAATATTTTTTTCAGAGCAATTATTGTAAAGGTGTGGAAAGAGAAGCGATGGGCTGTAATGTCAGGGAAGTGAAGCAGAAAGGAGAAACTCATGAGTGAGAGAAATGTTTCCCGTTCATGTCAGGGGGCAGATAACGGTGGGGGAATAGTGCTGGGGTTATAGAAAGGCTGGGGGCTTTTAGGGGCAAGTGTAAATGCAAAAGTGCTGTTACTCACCTCAGCTCCGTGTTTCTTTTTAATGGCGCTTTATAAAAGTATTCACATGCCAGAAACTTCTTCATTTTTTGTCACATAACCACAAACTTTTGTGGGGATTTTCTTTTGGGATTGGATGGAAATGCAAGAAAAAACGTACGTAGTTTCACAATATTTATTCTACAAATACAAATCTTCAAAATGTGGCATTTGTATTCATGTTTCAGCTGAATACTGAATGCTACAAATATGGCCACTAACCATGAGGCCAATATTGTTTTGTTTGCAAACTTGTATTTGTTACAGGAAACCCAACTTCACATTGCATTGAACAAAGTGAAACACGGTGGTGGCTGCATCATGCTGCAGGATGGGGTTTTCTTTTCAGCACAGAGAGGAAATTTGTGTGAAAATGGAGTGAAAATACAAGATAATCCTAGAAGAAAACCTGTTAAAGGCTGTGTGAGTTGCAAACCCCCTAGTTTAGATCAAATTATATTTCTGTGCTTAAATGGCCTAGTCAAAGTCCCCAGCTAAATCCAAATGAAATTCTGCGAGATGACATAACTTATAAAGCTCCCCATGTAAGTTGAAACTTTTTTGCAAAAGTGTTTCCACCCAAATGTAGAAAACTTGCAGCTGTTACAAAAAAGTTCATATTTTTTGTAACACTTTAAAGAAAATGGAGTTCCAGATATCCGAGAACCATTTTTATTATTTATTAAATGAAAATGATATAACACAAAGAAACTCAAATGTTTTCTTTTATTCTTAATAATCTTTTACTCTCTTTGACATCCTGCAGCTGCATTTTAAATCATTTATATTCTTTATTAATTGAAAAAACCAAACTATTGAAGCCTGCTTTGCTATTTTTTTTTTTTCTGTTCTCAGCATTAATTCTGCAAACTCATAAAAACTTACATGAAAAGAATGACATCAAAGCACTGGAAATATATTCATAAAAATGATATTTATAAAAGAGTGAGAAAATCCAGAGCATTTGAGCGGCATAATTAGGATATGTTTTAGAGAAAAAATGATATTCACAGATTAAAAGGGTCTTTGGTTGACTGACTTGACATTTTAATAGCTTTTTAAAGTTTTTGCACAGTTTAAAATTAATTATTTTCAGTATAATTTTAGCTTGAGAGTGAGATCATGTCGCACACATTCAAATGTTCCATTAAAGCTGACCTATTATGCTTCTTTGATCAGGTTACGCTACGTCTCTGGGTTATGTGAAACATGTTCAGCACATTTTTGTGCACAAACTCATTCATAAGATTTTAGTCTGGTCAGTTCTGCCTACTTTGATCTACTTTCAGAATGAAATGTTTTAGGGCCTCTGTTACTTTAAATCCAAATAAGTTGCTGCTGGCCACGCAACCCCAACTCAACGTTTACACTCCCATATGAAAATGGCTGCAAAAAGATATGCAATTACGCAGTTGTACATCTTTGAAAAGCACTAGTAGAGCCTCCTACACAACCAACAAGAATGCAGAAAATGGTTTCTGAATAGTAAGTGAATAACAAAACACTTGTCTCTTCCAGCAGCCATTGTACAGCACATACAGCTGTAAAACCGGCTGACCAAGCATGCTGGAGCTCAGCTTGGGTTGCTAGGTGATGGGTGGAACTCTGCTGGGGTTGCTAGGTAACAGTGTGCTGCACGTCAAATGTCTTCCAGACACCAAAAAACATGAGCTTATTGCCAAAAATCGACAGGATGGTTTTTTTTAAGCACTTTGGCTGTTTTTAGAAGAATTTGAAACATAAATTGAAGTATAAAAACGTACAAAATGTGAACGTCCCTTTTTTAGGAAAATAGTCCAGAGTGGAACAACTACATCGCCTAATCATCTCAGAAAGCCAAGTATAGACATTCAAACATTATTTCACTTTCCCTGCAAAATGATGAGAATCACCATAGCAACCGGTGACTCGTCATTTTTTGTCACTGGTTCCTATATTGCTCATATATTGCTTTAAAATATTTGAATTGCGTTTTGTTTTAATAAACATACTTATTAATTTTGACCCGGGAAATAAAAGCTGCGGACAAATGTCGGACACTTTTAGCTTTCATCGTCTTTCTTACTCAAGCCCAAGTTTGTTCTGCAGTGAAAAGCTGCTATGGAAAGTTAAGTGGAGTAAAACCTGATATCTAAGAACAGGCTTCTCCTCTTCATTCTCCAGTCGGTTCAGGCTGAGCAGCAGGTCCAACGTGGCAAACAATCTTTGATGTGAATAAAAAAATAATAATTTCAGACTCAGCTGAGTGCATGACAGCCTCCAAGTCCTGACAAATTATGGCGCCAGTGGCTCAGTGAGTAACGGCCCGCTACATATTTACAAGTAAACAAAAGAAAAGCTTGGGGTGAAAAATACGGAGCTGAGAGGTTTCGCATTTTTCATTTGACTCACAGAGAGGACCCTCTGTCTTGAAGCGACTCCCTTCTCTGGAAACAAATAGGCGAGAAGTGAACCATGTACACACAAAGACACTCTTAATGATGAAGTTTATGAAATCCATTATGGATGTTCTCGTTTCCTCGGAGAAAGAGAGAAAGAGGGAGAGACGTCACCATGTTGTTTTCTCTGTGGGACAAGAGTTTGGGGGGCCGAGTGTGATTTTAATCAAGTGTATTTTTATCTCTGAGATTTTAATATGCATGGCACAGGCAATCAGAGTCAGAGAGGGACGAAATGAGCAGGGGGAAAATGAATGAATCAAATTAGTGGGGCTGCGGGAGGACGGTGAAACTGATGCAATGGTGCATGATGTGTGTGCAGGCTGGAGCTGTTAGGGGTTTATGTGAGAAACGAAATAAAAAGATTCACGCCCAGATTATGAAGAAGAATACAAGCTATATATCACCCATCTCAAAGCTCTGCAAAATGCCTGAGCTGCACTTGTCTATGCCAGAGGTGATGGAGGATTGTTTCAAAGTGGATGAACTAATAAAGAAGAAGAACTGCATCTAAATTTTCATCTCAAATCAAATATTTGATCTTTTTTTTCCCCAATTTGGTGCTCCAAGAAAGTAATACAACAAATACATTTCAGTTCAATTTTGCTAGCTTTCATAATGAAACATTCTACATAGTACATATTTGTCTTTTGCAACTCGAGACATGTTTTATTTTGTAGCAGCGGCAGAAATAAATAATGGACCCCTGAGCTAGTCGTGGTCTGGAAACTGACTAATTTTAATAAAGTCTACCAAATATGGAATAAAACCAAACAGTTTTCACCCAGAATTATGCCAGAAGCTTGTTGATTACAAAAGTATTTAGAGATGAATTTTTATATTTGACTCTTTATGAGTGGTGTATAAAATCCATTGCAATTTTAAACTTGTTCATCTTATTCTCATTTTCTAAAGCAAGTGACCTTGAATTTTGTGACTGAATTGGAATGACTTGTGGAGTTTGCATACAAATATATACAACTCTGGAGAAAATATTATTATTATTATTACTATTATTATTATTATTATTATTATTATTATTATTATTATTATTACAGTAAGAAACTAGATATCAGGAGTGAAATCTGAGTGTAGTGATGGACTCAAACCTGAACCTTCAGAGAAACATAAAGATGATTACAAAGTCGTCCTTTTATCACCTGCAGAACATTACAAGGATTAAAGGAATAATGTCAACACAAGATCTAGGGAAACTTATAAACAGCTTTCATATAAAAAATTAAGAGCCCACTTCACTGAACCCCATTGAAAACCACAAATATTGACTTCTGAACTCTTCCTGAGTTAAAACATCAGTATTGTTGTTTCTAAATTAATATGAACTTGTTTTCCTTGCATTATTTAAGGTCTGAAAGCACTGCAATCATTTCTCATTTACTGCAAATAAAATGTTTGCTTGGAATTTGGGAGACATGTTGTCAGTAGTTCATAGAATAAAAGAACAATGTTCATTTTACTCAAACGGTAAAATCAGAGAAACAAATAATTTTAAGTGGTCTCTAAACGTTTTCCAAAGCTCTCAACTGGTTGCAGCTTCTCGATTGAAAAATTGCAGTTCAAGTTTTCAAGTTGTAAAGGTTAAAACTCTCAAAAAAGAAACATGACAATATATTCTGTAGGCCTCAAGGCACAAACAAGGTTGTGTTAACATTGAGGCGTTTTGTTTCCATCCGCATTGACTGGTCTAGTGATTTTATCTTTCTCCATCATAAAAGCATCAATGCCTTTTATTCCATCATAAAATTAGACGTTTGTTTAAAATGTGTGTTTTCTAACCTGCCCTTGAAGATGAAGCATTTCTTATTGATTTTCTGATTCCTGTCATTTTTTTCAGGATTATTTTATCTGCACACTCAAATGGTATATTAAAAAAACAACTAAGTTTTTCAGTAATCACTGTGCAGCTTTTTATTTAGTGATTTAGTCTAGCTGGCATTTAAAGTATTTGGAAGTGGCCGCGCTGCAACAGAAAGCATGAGATAATAGCAGCAGTGGTTCATAAGGGAGACACTCAGCCTCTGCTGCACAACTGGACTGGAAATAAAATGAATGTGGACAACAGCCAGGAAGCAGAGAAGCCAAATTACTTGTTAGGATTTAGGCGTGGAAAGACCAACTGCACATCTGCAGTCGGAGCTGCCAGGTGAGGATAAAGTGTGGAAGCTATTAAAAAGCAAACTCCTGGAGGAAAAGAAATAATCATTTTGAATATGTGCCATTGTCAACACCAATTTTGCTGGGATTCCTCATGGGTGGTGTGTTTACTGCAGCATAAATCTTTTACTTAACCAGGAAAAGCCCAGAGAGATCCAGAATCTCATCTACAAAGATATCCTGAGTAAGGTGACAGCATAAATAACATAAAACATCAACAGCAGCAAAAAATGTAAATAAAGAGCAAAAATATAAAATATGCATCCGTTTGGTTTTTTGTTGTTGTTTTTTTAAAATCTGACTCAATGTAGCTGATTGTAGAGCTGCTGTGCTCTGCAAAAACACAAAATCTTACCAAGTATTTTTGGTCTCGTTTCTAGTGCAAACTTCAAGTAAGACAAACTAACTTACAAGCAACTTTTAAGCAACATCTAGAGGCTTGTTTTAAGTAAATAATCCCTTGATATTGAAGAAAACGTTCTAGTTCCATTGGTAAATTACTCCACTGCGCCGTTACCTAGCAACCAAAGCCAAGCCCAGCCCGTCGCCTAGCAACCCAGTTCTAGTTCCATTGGCAGATTGTTTCACTTATAACAAGACATTGTTCCCATGTTATAGTGAAATATGTATTTCTTAATTAATATTAAGAAATTATTTACTTAAAACCAGCTCTATATATTTCTGAAAATTTACTTGTAAGTTAGTTTTTCTTATTTCAAATTTACTATGATATTTATATATTTGCACGAGAAACTAGGCCAAAAATACTTGGTAAGATTTTGTGTTTTTGCAGTGTGAATAAGTCGAAGGTCATTTTCTTGACTCAAAAGAAAGATTAATGTAAATTGTGAAAATAATTTTTTATTTTTTTTTTCAGCTGCTTGACGTTAGACTTGAAGAAGAGAGAATAATCAATCATAGATAACAGATAAAAGGAATTCAGGGTTAAATTAGAGAACGACAGACATCTTGCTTTGGATTTGCACAAAATCTTAATTTCTCTTTTCCCATCATGTCTAGATGCCCAAATGCAAAGATTTGCCTTTATGTAATAATTTGTTCCAGAAATGTTTTAGTGTTTCTGTCATAATGTTTCGATTGTGCTGCTGGTGGCCAGTTTCAATTAAATATTTGTACAACAAAGAACAGTTGCTGCTTTTCCATTACAAATGTGTGGAAGATTTTGTCAATATTGTCAAAAAAACACAACTTCACAAAGGTGACATTCTCATTAAATACGAAACACAATTAAAATCACATGTGAAAACGTTTTTTGACGTGATAAATCATTAAAAAACATGACGTGTCATCATCCTCCAACTACGTCCTGTTTGTGGTTTGCTCCAGTGACAAGTCATGTGACATTTGTGATGAGGAAGAAAGTGTTTCCACTGCAAAATTGTGAAATAAACCAAGATTTATTTTTTTTAAAAAGTCATCCAAGCATCAAAACGTTTTTTCAAAATTGCAATGTTTCCAATAAGCAAATTTATTTTCAAAATGTCAAATTGTGACATTTATATCATCAATGGAAATGCAATTACAAGCACAACATAATTCCTACTGCAATAAGTTTTGAAAAGTAGCCACAGTTATGCTGAACCTGACCTGGTATTTTATTCGTCTCTCTCTGTCTTCCCCTTTTCATTTTTTTCTCTCCAGAGCATCACATTTTGGCGGGATGCACTTTCTTTCTGTAGATAAAGCTCTCTGTAATGAGTTTGTGCTGCAAACTTTTCTGCTGCCATCCGTAATCTGCAGACTGCGGCGTGAGTTAATGCAGTCGCCACGAGCCGGATAACGCTCCATCTGTTGAAACCCTGTCACCCCACAGCTCTGCCTCGCTCCCAGCAAACATTGTGACATTGAATCGTTGTTGATAACAAAGCCACGACGTGCTGGGTCACTGCTTCCTACACCGGGACGTTTACTCTCTCTGTATCAGCTATCAGAAAAACCTTCCTAATCTGCTGCTGAAGCCTTCGGTAATATTTTTGAGCCGAACAATGCTGCAGCTGATGGTTGGCTAACATCCAATGCGTACCTGTGAATCCTGGATGTCTTCCAGTAGTGATGAATAATTGAGTAGCATAATGCAACATGTGGTAAAAGGCCTTGCTGATGCTTTCTGACACCACCCACCTACTGTTTTTATTTATCTCTTTTGATGCAACCGATGTTTTCCTGCAGGCGTTCATGTAAAACAGACGTATGGCCTATCTAACATGCTTCAGGTTTCACAAGAAAGTCACTTTTTTGTCCACAAAATAGGGTTTCACTGTAAAAACACAACATCTTAACGAGTGTTTTTTAAATCTAGTTTCTAGTGAAAATATCTCAGTTCTTACAGGTAACTTTTCAGCATGATATTTGTGTTTCGTTTTCTTAAAATTGATCAAAAAGTACTCGATCCACTGGCAGATTATTTCACTCATAACATGTGAAAAATGTTTTGTTATAGTTGAAAAAATCTCTACAACGTAGAATATATTAAGGAATTATTTCCTTAAACAAGCTACTATATCTTGCTGAAAAATTCATGTAAGTTAGTTCTTATTTCAAGTATTTTAAGATACTTGCACTACAAACTATACCTAAAATATTTGGTAGGATTTTGTGTTTTTGAAGCGTTTCACATCAGTAAAGGTCACTCCAAAACCTCAAGTTTGCAAATGTATAACTGGATGCTTTTCTCCATGATTTCCTGCTAAAGAGAATAATTTATAAGTTGTAAGTTGTTTCTAAACTACTTCTGCAAATCAGCCTCAGACCATCACACTACTATAAAGTTTATCTTTACAGTAATGTTTCTTTTCTAAAATGCGAGATGTGACAGAATAACCGCTAAACTTCCACCTTTAACTCGTCTTTAGGTTTGTCACAGCAACAAATTCTGCTGGAAGGTAAATTGTCCCAGTAATTATTGCAAAACTTTATAGTATCGTTGTTTTGAAACAATTTTCAAGTGATATATTCATAATAATGACATTAATAATGCTAATTTGCCTTCCCAAAGACAATTAAACTTTAATTTAGTAAAGTTAGTTGAGTTTCTGAAACTGGAAGAGATTTCAAATATCCCAAAATAAAACACGACAACCAAAAGCAATAAATAAAATGGAAATAGAAAAACCCAGAATTATCAATAAAATTATGTCTGTCAACAAAAATTTTAAATATGAACTCAAATTGAAGCTGAAACAATTAATCGTATTAATTGATCGTATTAATTGTGATTAATTGCGATTAATTGTGATATATTGTGATTATTCAAATAATTGTTAACTAATCTAATAATCGATTAATCGTTAACTTGAGTACAAAGGCTTAATAACAACAACATCTTCAGAGCAGCAATTATCCAAAACTGAACAGATATATATCTATTATTTTGCGATTTGGTTTGAGCCAAAGCTTCAAAGTCAGAGTTTGTTCTCTGCGTAAATTCAGTCAGAGATTTGGAACATGTTTGCATGCCCTCCGGCTTCTTCCCAACACTTTTAATATTGTGTCAAACTGTGCTGGGCTGAGAAAAGACGGCATTCAAACCGGGGGATCATTAGCAGTCAAACTAGGACTTAACTGCTAAGCCAAAATAACGATCGCACTCAAGGACTGAGTTTGGCACACATTCCTCTTTTCTTTCTCTCTGCCGCTTTTTCCCCTCTTCACTTTTGATTCCACGAGACAGAGGGGCTGACATCTTTGAAAAATGACCTAAAAGCGAAAGCGTAAGGCAGACAACAGGACAAAGAGGAACAAGGGGAAGGATTTTAGCACCACAAGGGGCTTCAGTATTAGCAGGGAGGAAAAGGCTTCAAAGCTGTCAGTGATGCCCAGGGCCCAAACGGCAGAGAGCGGTCGGGATGCAGAGCAGGAAACGCGATGGAAGCGGGTCGGGCTCCAACGAAATGTTCCGTTTATCCACTTCCTCTCACCATGTTGAATGTAAAGATAAAGTCACCTGTTGATGAATGTGTTACAGCTCATCTCTGACTGCGTGATATAAATAACTGGTCATTTCCGGGTCTTTATCAGAGCCGTACTGCGGCAACGATTGGACCTTTTCTACCTGCTGGTTCCTGTCTGCAGCCGGTCAGAACTGCCTGAGCTGAGAAACTAAGAAATTCAATGGAATAGATAGTGTTGGTGTAAATTAGCTGAATTAAATATGAAAAACTATGCAGATTCAATCAAAATGTTGCTAATAAATAGGGCTGAAACAATTAATCATGATTAATCGATCACTGAAATAATTATTAACTGGAGAATGCAGACTTAAAAAAGGTCATTTGCTGAAAAAACAACATATTCAGAGCAGCAATTAAGCCAACACTGTACAACAAATATATTATTTTCCATTTAAGATTAAAAAACTTGCTTGCCTGTAAATCTCTTCTACCCAGAATTAATCAGATCTCTGAGTTTCAGCTTCACCTGATTCAGATTCTTGTATTTTATTCAAAAAACTTTTATTCTCTTATTTAAAAAAGAATTTAATTACTATTTACTTGCATTTTAATGTATTTCTAAAGTTGTATTAAAAAGGCTAAAGTTGTTAAAAGCAAATGTGGCATTTTTTAGTATAATTAATTGGATAATCATCAAAATAGCCGATAGATTAAAATAATCTCCATGAAAATACTTTTGTAATCATTTTGGGGCTTTTAATAGTATTTTTGACAATTTCAGTTCAAGAGTTGATTGAATCCTACAACTTTAATATAGAATGTTTATTAGATTTATATGGGCATGTATTGTATTTAATTTAAGAATTAAAGTAGTAAATTATAAGTTTTAGTAGTTTTTTACATGCTTTGTTGCAGTATCTGCGTAGGATTTCCGCGACAAAATGACACAAATGGTACAAGAAATGTATTTTTGGTAGTTCTAAATTATCTTTAAAAAAAAAATAAGAAAATTCAATAAACTATGTTTTTTTTTCAATGGGTTTTGCAGCTTTTGGCAGATTTATTTTCACTCGATTAAGTGCAAAAATGTCTTTTTCAGAAGCTTGATTACTGCTGATTTAACTGAATTTAAATATATATATTTTGGACGATATGTATATTATTGACTCCGTATGAGAAAATCACCCAGGTCCTGTTTAAACACAAAAAATTAATGATCGTATAGTACCTAAAAATTTAAGACCCCAGCATGTTTAAACCATTTATTTTTAAATATTAGATTAAAAATTATCCTATTATTTTAACTCAATCACTACAACATTAAAGTGGAGCTTGAATAAATAATAACACTAAGCTTGTTTGGATTTGATAAGCCATAATTGATAAGCTGATAATAAAATATTAGGTTTCAGTGCGATGTTTTAGGAAGCTGAATCTTTCCCACCTTACCTGACTCACCTGAGTCCAGTTTTATTCCTGATGCTGTGGACTGAATAGCTACTTTGCTGGAGGCGCATCGTTTCATTAGCCTGTAAATTACAGACGGAGATCATTTCCCAGAAACGCTTTAACCCTTCATTGACCTGAATGGAGACAAAATACTTACACAGCGTCATAAATCCAAATGCTACAAAAATGAGAAACGATTTAATAAGACTTTTAATTACGTCAAGGTTGAGATCCAATCAACCAACTTTATTACATATAAAAATGATTACAGATGCCTCAATTAAACATATTTACACCTGAACCAAGATTATTAAAAATATTAATCCATGAAATGAAGAATTAAATGTATAATTGATCATTGAAAAGACTCACAAAAGGTAAAACTGTTTCTAAAAGGATGAGGTTTTGAATATTGAAAATACCTAAACTGATTAAAACTCCGGCACAATTCTGAGCTGATTAAACTTAATCAGCCTTTTAAAAACACAAAGTAAACGGTTTAAATAACTTTATCTGATTCAGGCTGGACTTCCAGATTATTATCTCAGCATAGAGAAGGTTTCTCTGGATGGTGGGTTGCTGGAAAATATGTTTTCAGATGTCAATTTTAATAAAAATTAAATATTGAAATACTATTTAGAACTTGATAATGTTCAATTATTTATCTTTACACATCATTAGTACTGAAATTATGCACACAATCACCTGATTATTTGCAGGTTAATAAAAAATGAGATGCAGCATCTTACATTTCAAGTTATTGTAGCTCATTTTATTGTTTAAAGTCTCAAAATAATTTAAACCAAGTTTGGTTTATTAACTCATTTTGTAACATTTAATCAAGACACAAAAGATTCATTGGGATAAATATGCTTTTATATTGAAAATATTTCTATTAGAGTCAATCAAATAGATTACAACTATTTAACTCTGCAAGAACTGCATGCACCTATTGACAAAAGGACAAAAATCCCTGAAAGTTAAAGGATATGGTTTTTTTTTTAATTAAAAATAGCAAAATAAGAAAAAACACTTGTCAGCTTCATTAGCTTGTTCCTTTTCAAGAAGGTCTACCACCTTTTAACATAATTTTGAGCAAAAATAGCACTAATATTGACGCTTTTCCCCTCCCTGTTATTTGAGAAGCATTGGCTTAAAAAAGTTTCTGAGTGAAATAACGTGAGGTTTGGTGTACAGGAAGAAAAAAAAGCTGCAAAACTTACAAAAGAGTTTTAAAAAAGTGTTCAATTCAAACAAAATGTTTTTATCTTAAACTCAGATCAAAATGTATTGGCAGAGTAAGACGTTTTGATTGGTTTTTATTACTGAATCCACCCAACTTGACTTTCAGAGAAGGAGGAATCAGGAGGGACTGATCAACCAATCAGAGGGAGAATCGGGGTAACATAATGTCTAGGTTGGGTGTTTCAACATTTTACCTGGAGAAAAGAGACTCTTGAGTTGTTTCTGTGCATCACATATGCATTTTTTCAGTAAATACCTATATTTATTTTCAGTGTTTCAGACGGTTGTTTGGGAGGTCGACCAGATCAGCGCCGTAAATCCACGTGTTGTGCTTCATTTCTACTCGGCGATGCAGTGCTGCTGTCTCTTTGTCATGAGCGACAGGCTTCAGGCGGTTTGAGTGAGAGATGAGGTGCGGTGTCTAAACGACTGAACCTTGAGGAGGGGCGGCTCAGACTGGGAAGTGGAATAACACACACATGTTTGCGTGGCTGTCTTTGTGGGGGCTTTCCATTGGCCTCCATTCATTTCTACAGTCTAAACCTTATCCTTATCCTAACCCTAACCAAAACTCAATTGACCAAAAAACAGTGTTTCCCTTTGTGGGGACCAGGCTTCGGTCCCCACAATGTAGTATGTGTCAGGAAAACACACACACACACACACACACATAACCTACTGATCCCACACAGACCAGCCCACCACCCACCCACTAAATTTGTATCTCTCGCTCTCTCCTCGTCTCATTTTCCGTTGTGCTGCCGGTGGCTGTGTGTAAATTCACTCACTGTGCAAATGGAAAGCAGATCTGCGCCGTACAGTTTCATTTGGTCTCATATTCCTGCTACAGGAGAGTCTCTTCACGCTGCTCTCCAGCACGTTTCAGATTAGATTAGAGATTATTCATGCAAACTGATGTACAAACAATTCATTCCAGACTCGCTCTCGCTGCTGCCTCTCACTATCAAGGCTTGTGTCGTCCGCTTTGGGTCGGATGCTGTGCAGAAACTTTCACTAGAAGCTGAATTTGAATATTCAGAACATCATATTTACAATTAAATCGGGTTTAGCACATACAAACGTCTTCTTCCCAGAGGAAGGCGTGTAGATTGAGATTTTTTTGGTGTTATTTCTGAATAAATCATAAATGGCAAATGTCTTTAGATTTCAGGAAAACCAATTTTCAGGACTGATTGCTTTCCATTTTTCTCTCCTTACAGATGCGAAGCACTCGAGGTGTTTCGGTTTGGCCTGTGGGATTTGTGGGTGGCCGAACATATGAGCGCCCCCTGGTGTCCGGGGGCAAAGTGGTTGGTTGGTACACTGGCTGGAGGCCGGACAGACCCTTTGCTACTGACATGGCAGGTAAGAAGCAAAATGGCTTTTTCTGCCTCATTGGAAGAAAAATGTCTTGTGCTTCAGGTAACAAGACGCTAAGAAGTGATTATATTTTCAATATATAACTTGAAATACTCAAGATGATTCAACACAGTTTAATGTTTTACAGCAGTAACTCTGAGTGCATTCACACCAGCCCTGTTTGGTTCACTTTAATCAAACTCTGATTCATTTGGCGATGTGTGAATTTTTATCGAATTCTGATGTGAATCAAGAAACTCTTGCTGCCTAAGAGCTTCGGTTCTGTTGAAGTGAAACTCTGGTGCGGTTTGAATGCAGATGGGAACACCAAGCGGACCAGAAACCGCTCCAAAAGCAGGAAGTGGGCTACAGCGCAGGGCATTGTGGGTAACTACAACCAAACAAACGCGAGAGTCTAGCGCTAGCAGGAGAAATGACTTGTAAGGCAAATATTTTGGCTTTTGTAATGACAAAATTATCTTTTGTCATTACAAAAGACAAAAGATAAATCCTAAAATTCCTAAAATTTGACACCATTTTTGTTCAAATTTTGAAAAAAAAAAAAAAAAAAAAACAGAGCAAAAGTTAAATTTTTGGTTCCACATCGAACCGGACTATCAGGTGTGAAAACACCCTCGAACATGGTTCTGGGAGAATTTAGACCCACTCAAACAATGGTGCCATTCAGGTTTCCAACAGCCCAACAACAGCATCTCAGTCAGTTTGCTTTGATTCTTTTCTTATATGTAATAAATTTCCAGCTGTGCTTCGTTTAATGACCCAGCTTCATTTGCCTCCCATTCAACTTTAAACACTGTGAACTCCAATGGCTGCTGGAAAGGACAAATGTTCATTCTTGTTGGTTGCGCAGGAGCCTCTACTTATGCTTTTCAAAGATGCACGGTTGTACAATTTTGCATTTGTTTGCAGCCCTTTTCATGTGTGAGTGTAAATGTTGAGTTGGAGGTGTGGCCAGCAGCAGCTTATTTGGATTTAAAGTGACAGGAGGCCTTAAAGCAGCTCATAGGAAGAACTGAGGAGAGTAAAATCTTATTATCTAAGAACAATTTGGTACATGCAATGTAATAAACGTGTTTGGTAGACCTATCCTAACCTCTTCAAGGAAGCGTAATAAAATAAAACCGTTCTCAGGACTCGTCGATTGAACAGCTGAAATCAGATTGAATATTTTTGATTTGTTTGCCGCCAACTGGGGAAAAACAGAAACAGACAATGAGTTGCGCTCTCTCCTTCCAAGCGTGTCCACACGAATCATGCTGCTTTTTATTGAGCTGCATTTTTTTTTCACGGATTAATTTGCCATAAAATGAGATCTGATCTTTCCAATTAAATGTTCCAACTGTTACTCCTCCACAGAGGAGCTGCTGCGTGTCTTTGCTTCATAGTTTATTCCTCTGATAAATCAATAGGCGGGATTCAAGAACCTCGTTTAATAAAACGGTGCTGATAAGCGACAGAGTAAACAGTTTCAGGATAAGTGATTGTGAAAAATCCAACACCTGATCACGTCTCTTGCTTTAGCGTTTAAAAATATCTCACCAAACACTGAAACGGTTAGAAAATATGTCAGTTTTTGAATAATCTTAAACAAGTTATGACATTTCTAAAGTCTACAAGAATTTCATTTGAATTTGTAGATTAAAAATGTATTCAGGAAGGGCTAGTTCTAAAGTTTAACAGATGCGTTTGATCCTCCTGTCATCAGGTTTGCATACATTTCAGGAAACATTTTGGTCCTTTTTTGTTTTCTGCACTGCAGCTTTCCAAACCAAAGCTTCAGCTCGCTGCACAGATCCACAGGATTGATGTGTTTCTTTTTTAAGCCACTTATTTGTTGCTTTAGTGGCTCATCTTGAGTTACTGTCATGCTGAATAATCCATCAAACAGTTTTAGAGTTTGGAAGAGTTCTGGTTCAGGAAGGAAGATTTTACAGGTCACAGTCCCGTCTGTTGGGCTCTGAATGCTGCATCCTTCCTGTTCCGCTGGCAGGAGAACAGGCTCAAAGCATGATGCAGCCACCTCCATGTTTGAGAGTGGGATGAGTTTAAACTCAGTATTTCTCTTCCTTCTAAAGCAGTGAGCTCAGCTGATGCCATAAAGTTTGAAATTGTATTCTAGCAGGAGTACAATTTCAAAATATCTGCCCCAAAATTGATAACTTTCCATTAACTGGACTTTAATCACATTTAAGCTTTTGCAGATTTAAGATCTTGTACCTATGATGGCATTTTAAGGCCATTGTAGATTAAAAAAGAAGCTGCCAAAGGATTATAGGTACATACAATGGCATTTTGGGGCAATTGTAGATAGAAAAAGAGTGAATTTCAGCCATAAAATTATGATATTTTGAGAATAATCTAAGTATAATAGAAGTAAATTTCTGAACCCCAAGTCAAAATTTTGCAAAAAAACAAAAATAAATTAAAAATCTGAAATTTTCTAGAACAAACTGGGAATTTTCTGAGTTTCAGAAGCCGAAAACTTTTGACATTTGGAAATTTTCAGAGATTCAAAACTTCGAAGCTCAGAATTGTCAAAGTTTCTTCTAGAATTTTTCTGAGATTTATCTAAACATTTCTGACTTTTGGAGCTCAGAAACTTCTCTGATTTTTTTTTCAGAAAATTTCTGAGATTAATCTGAAAATATTTGAGTTTTTTGGTGGAAATTCACTCTTTTTTTCTCTTTGCAATGGCCCTAATATGCCGTCATATGTACCTGCCATCCTTTGACAGATCTTTGGTTTTGTTCTCAGCAGCGGAGAGATTGGAATGAGGAAAAATAAATCTTCTCAGATCAGAAGTATCTTTAATCGACTGATTGGTTGTAGTTTATGTTTAAAACGGGCATCTGGCTTAGAGTTCTGGGACCAGACACTTTTTTTTTCTTTTTACATAAATGTCTGTCATATAGTTTTTGTTATTAAAAGTGTTTTGGACAGATTTAAGAGTGTAATCATTCTTTTTTTAAATAGCATCAAACAAATAAAATGTACATTTGTTACCAAAAACTGTACAAATTAGAGAGATTAATTAAAATACAGTAGTTATTCTCCTAGCTTTCGACATAAGAATCTAATCAAACTCCCTAATAATGTGTAGCTGGAGCAGACGTTGCACACAGTTTTAAAAAAAACTTTACTTACAGTATTGAAGACCAAAAGAAAAGATGAAGCACATGGATCCATCAATCTGTTTGCACCTCCTTTGTAAAAATCCAATCAGCATCCACAGCCTCACCGACCTGGGAGAAGGTAATTCATCACACTGACCAAATAACAGCGCAGCGTCCGTCACCTCTCGTTATTTCTCCTCAATATGGGCTTTTTTTGGGAGCAGCGGATGGTTAGAAAAACTAGAGTTGAAAAGAGATGAACATGACAGAACAGCAGAGGTGGATTCAAGCAACATAGGTGTGTTTTAATGCGTTTTCTTACCCAACTGCATGCTAGCAGTTCTTATCCCTCCATTTTATTTTAAATCGTCCCTAACCTCACAATGTGCAGCGTAATTATGCCCCTTTATTTTGCAATGCTTTGTGTAATTACATAGTCAATTTGCTATGCAAGGAATTACTGCTGCGGATGTGTTAAGATGTTTGTCTTTCCCTCCTTTTTTTTTTTTTTATTTAAATTTTGCAAAGACGACGTCTGCGAAGAGCAAACAGCCCAAACTTTATTCACTCCTAAATTATTATTCATTGGATTTACAATGGGGTGTCTGCAGAGCCTTCAGCGAGTGCCAGTCCGTGTCTTAATAGCATTGTGTTATACAACGCTGCATTGTTAGCAGACCACTAAAGCCTCCCATCCACTGCTCTGTCTCATTTATCCAGACACAATGGAGCCTGCACAATTACGGTGTGGAGTACTATTCACCTCAGTCTGTGTGGGTTTCTCTGATTGTGCATACACACACACGGCAGAAGAGACGCTAATACACACCTGCAGTCGCTTGAATTGAGACAAGAGGAGCGGGCTGATTGTTCCTGGACGCAGACATGAATATGCAGAAAGCATGCAGTTAAATAAGAACTTGTTTTACTGCTGGAAACAAACGTGTGTGAAGACGGAGTAAAAACAAAGCGCAGGTTTTGTGCAGGAACACGCACGGCAGCACAGAGAGGCTTGTACCTTCATTGAAGTGCTACTTGTGCCTTGGGAGTGCTTTCAGGGATGGGGACATGAAGTGTTTAACCCTGAGTAACCCCAGTGTTTATACCCTGATGCTGCGATGGCGAGACGGCAGGAGCAGAGAGCAAACTGTTATCAAAGTGGGAGGAGAACTTAGCAGAAAAACAACATGCATGGGTCAAACCACGTGTCCTAATGTGTTTATTTATGTTTTATTGTCCACAGTTTGAGGCCTTTCGATTTTAGGGTGAGATAAAGCAATACGTATAAAAAACATGCATCAGTTTGGGATTTTGTTTATTTCCAGCTGCTTCCAGGTTGAAGTTAGCATCTTTTCTGCTGTTTCCGGAAGGTGTTTCATTTACAAAAAAAAAAAAAAGCTTTAGCTTCTCAGAATAGTGTGAAGCAATAGTGTTGGGAGAAAATCCTTAGCCTGGTTGTTCTGGTACTTGTTAAATCCTGCAGAACATTTCAGGTTTTATTTGTCTGTCCTTAGTCACAGCTGTGTGGTGCTACATATCAGACAAAAAGCTTTACCGAGATTCAGGACAGCAAACACATTGTTGTCGTTCAGTGGGATCGGATCTGCCACCAGCAAGGTCAGTCCTGCCTGAATCAGGTCATTTTTGTTTAAAAAAAGCTCCAGTGAGGCGATGGGATGCCTCCATCCCTGTCCTCTGTCAGGGCTGTTGCTAAAATCCTTTAACTTCTCACCTGATTTTCTTACATCAGGAAACGTTTGGCCTAAATGAGCTTTATTCAGCTTCACCAGGTGAATTTAAGTCAGATTGTGCAGATGTGATTGACAGATTCTTACTGCTTAAAACAGCAAGTTATTACTTATGTCCAAAGAAACAATTAAATCCATCTTTTAGATGCACTTTGTTGTGTTAATGTTTGTTTTTCTAGAAATGAAGTCTTACTTTCTCCAGACTCTTACTTATGTGGATGCTTTCTTTCTATTTTGCTCCATTTATTCTCAGTTGCTTTAGACAATGCTACCTCTGTGTTTCATCATAATAATTTACCTTTCTATTTGGCTTGATAGCTAGTTAAGTACAGCTTTTAATGTCAGCACAAAATTGCTGTATTTTTAGGAAAATGGGAAGCCTATTGTCAGAGTCGGACTCCAGCCTTTGCCTGGTGTTGGGGTGAGATAGATAGATAAAAAGACGGATAAATATTGCAACCATTACATATATTAAGAGTAAGTTTACAGACTTTATTTTGAAAAGATGAGGAAATAAAAAGAAATAACATAACTTCGTCAGCATTCTCTTATCCAAAAATAATTTACAATGCAAGTTTAAGCAAAAGCACATTTATTTTTACCCATATTTATAAATAGCCAGTTATCTATCGTTAAAATAAAAGCAGTTCATCCTTGATACAATCACTGTTCTTCCTACAAATTATATTTGTATGTGACAAATACATATTTTACTTTTGAGTGCAGTAAAGCAAAACCAGTAAAACCAACCATTTTTCTAACTAAATAGCGTAGCTACTTTTTAAGCTAACTAGCTAGTTAGCCAGCTAGCTTAACAGGTAGCTATGCTGGTAAGAAACGAGGCATGCTAGCTACAAATACAAATGATTTCAAGTAAGAAAAGTGACATCAGAACTTTTAAATTATACTAAAAGCATGTAGTTAAAAACAGAAACAGCTACAGCTTTTCAAAAACTTTTGTTATTTATACTCCTCAACGTTTTTGATGGCTGAAGAAAGTGGTGACGCGAAATCACAAAAAAAGCAATAAATGGTTGATTTTTAAGATATTTTCTAGATATTGCCAAGAAACATTCGACAAATTACCTTTAAATGTTCTACCTTTATTGGTTAACTAACATATAATTGTTCCTTTACTTAGGCAAAGGTCACTAATATTATATTTTCACCTTTAAAACAGTGAAATGTATTAAGCAAACAACGTTTTTTTTAAAACAAAAAAGTGGAGTAAAATGACAGGTAGCCCTACCAATTTTTGGTTGGACCTGTAAACTATGCAGGCTAATGAAGCAACTATTCACACTTAAATTACTTTATTTATTGGAGTATAGATGTTTAGAAACAGACTGTTTGGTTGATTTAAGATACTTCAGGTAAATCAAACTGATCAAAAACTCAATAATAAGGTCTATATTGCTGACAAGTATGAAAAAAGAACTATTTATGTTTACCTAATGCGGAAAATCTTCAAACTGAAATCCAAAAAAGCAATAAAAGACTCTTTTATTTTTAAAGGGGTCATGTTACTCGCTGATCAATTAAATGATTGGAACATAATGGTAAAATAACAAAATGAGGATATTTTATTTTTGATATCACTCCAGCTCACGTTGTGTTTGGAATGTGCTCCTTACTTTTTTAATTACTTTCTTTCTTCATTTCTTAATGCTGATTGTATTGCAGTTTGAACATAATATGAACGCTGAACGCTGAATGCTGGTCACAGGGGGATCAGTGGTGAGTTTTCCTCAACTCTGCCTTTGTTTTTCTGCTTGATTTTGTTTTAGCTGGTGATATCTGCATGGTTCCCATGGAGATTCGTTTTTGTGTGTTTTTCCTTTTTTGCGTCTCTGTTGTTGCTTGTCAGTCACATTGATGGTTGGCACATGACATTTTTCTCCATGGATTTCTTCCTGTTATTGTCGCTGTTTTAAAAACAAAAATGGATCCAGTTGCCGTCTGTTCCTTGGATTGTGTTGGAAGATTTTCCTGAACTGCAGGAATGGAATCACTGTTGTGTTGAATGACACCATCACACAGGTTACACAGGTGGAGTTTCAGGGGTTTCCTATGCGGGGCTTGAAGAGCATCTTTAAAGGTGACCTATTATGCTTCATTGGACATATTAGAATTGGTCTTTAGGCAGAACAAATCATGTTCTTTACATTTTTAACACAAAATCATTCCAAGGTGATGAGATTTCAGTCTGCTCAGTTCTGCCTATAAGCTGTTTTAGGGCCTGTTGTCACTTTAAATCCAAATAATCTGCTTTTGTTCACGCCCTCTACTCGACATTTACATTTGCACGTGAAAATGGCTGCAGACAGATGAGCAATTATACAACTGTACATCTTTGAAAAGCATAAGTAGAGCCTCCTGCACAGCCAACAAGAATGCAGCAGGTGGTTTCTAGATGGTAAGTCGACAACAAAACAAAACTTTTCCAGCAGCCATTGTACAGTGGTTAAACCAGTTAGCCAAATGTGCTGGAACTCAGCTTGGGTTGCTAGGTGATGGGCGGAATGTAGCTTTGGTTGCTAGGTAACGGGCCGCCTTCTCTGTGGTTACTAGGTAATTGGGCAGTGCCTGCTAATTTGTGACGTTACATTCTGAAAGTTTTTAAAATGGCTCATTTTCCAGACACCAAAAAAATATCAACTTGTTGCCAAAAAATGCCTGGGTATCCTGTTTTTAGAAGCAGTAGAGACACAAATGGAAGTACAAGAACCTGCAAAATAAAAACGTCTCCTTTTAAATCAGCAGTTGAAAAACGCGTCACTCTGAATAGCGTAACTCTTTTTTTGTATCAGCTTCTGAACTAAAAACTTATCAAAGCTCAATAACCCAAAGGAGGTAGAGAGGAGACAGAAATGAAGCCTGGCTGCTGCTGTGCATGTAAATAAAGAGGATAACAGAGAAATATCTGCTGCACTGAGGCCTTAAGCGTCGGGTTACACAGCAATCAAGTGGAGATCAACCAGCAAAGCCTGTGAGGATGTGCCAGGAAATATTATTACCCCGGCAATCACCTTGTGTGTTCATTCATCTTCAACATAAATGTAATCTTTAAGAGGAAGTGGTATTCATAATCATTCAATGTTTTTACACAATGTATATTTTACTGGAATCTGACAAAATAATGCATTATAGAGTATAACCACGATAATTGAGATATAAATCTGGAAAGCGTGAATGTCTGATAACATCAATTTCTGAGCCCTGCAACATTATTTAAAACATTAATGAGCTTTGATCCAAACCTGTCTTTTGCAGCTCCTAACAGTGTTGCCTTGGATTTATCTCCATCCATGACAAGCTTCTCTGTTCCTGTCGGAAAATGTTGGAATGACATTTTCAGGATGATGGATCGTACTAGTTTTCTGCCACATCATGCAGCCTAAAAAGTTCACTTTTATTCTGACCAGAACATCGTCTACTGTTCTCCCTTATGTAGTTTGTTTTGTAGCATCTACTAGCGTAAATTATTATAAGCAATAAGATAAGTGTCACACACTGAGCAGATGAACAGAATAAATCAGTTTGTGGATGTGCCAGAACTTTCTTCATCTGAACAGAAACAAAACCGAAGTAAATATTTTTCTACCAAAAGAGGAACGATCTAGAGTCAACACAGCTTCAGTTATTTTAGCTAGAAACTAATGATCAATCCTGAAATCCTGATGGACTCAGACATAAACCTTCAAAAACACATAAAGATAGTTACAAAGTCAGCTTTTAATCACCTCAAGAACATTTAGAGTCCCAACAAGATCTTAAAAAATCTTTAAAAAATAGTCACATTAGTCACATTGATTACTGCAACAGGCCTGCCTAAAAAATCAATCAGACAGCTGCAGATGATCCAGAACTTTTCACTAAATCTAGGAAAATATCACCCCAGTTCTAAAGTCCTTAAACTTGCATTGTTTTGTGGCAAACTGGAAAGAAAATCTCCACATTTTTGGAGCACCCAACCACTTGTTACCATCCAAGTTCTGCATCTGAAATTTTGATAGCTGTAGCTCCTAAAGAGAGCAAAAAGTCTGACACTGAATTTAAATTACAGACAAATGGACTCTGTGAAAGCAGATGGCTTATTTAGGATCATGAGAGTGAAAGGGATTGGATTTGCATTTAATCCCAATCTAAAAATGCTTCTAACTGCCTATTTTTAATAGTCAAACACTAAATTTCCCTTAACATCCATTAATATGTACAATAGAAACTATCTTGGCACTATCACAGATACTAACATCCTTATCTCCACCAATCAACGGCAAGAAAAATTAATGGATTGGTTGTTTACCAAACGGCAGCCAGTAGATTAGATTCCCAAACAACATTTTATTCTCAATATTTTAGATACAGTCAACAAACAAAATCCACAAATAGGCAAATTGTCCAGGTATAATTAAGGATTAATCCAAAAATACTGACACAATATGCACCACTATATA
The DNA here is from genome assembly GCA_903066825.1 of Alfaro cultratus. Taxonomy (NCBI): domain Eukaryota; kingdom Metazoa; phylum Chordata; class Actinopteri; order Cyprinodontiformes; family Poeciliidae; genus Alfaro; species Alfaro cultratus. The sequence goes on along the minus strand of CAEFZX010022143.1, from coordinate 79,570 downwards.
TATATTCTGAACTCTTCCTGAGTTAAAATATTAGTATTGTTGCTTCTAAATGAATATGAACTTGCTTTCTTTACATTATTTGAGGTCTGAAAGCTCTGGATCTTTTTCATTATCTTAACCATTTCTCATTTTCTGCAAATAAATACTAAATATTTGCTTAGAACTTCAGAGACATGTTGTCAGTAGTTCATATAATAAAAGAACAACGTTAATTTTACTCAAACATATACATATACAAAGTAAAATCAGAGAAACTGATCATTTTAATTAGTCTCTTAATTTTTTCCAGAGCTGTATGTGTATGTAAAACTATACTAACTACTACTACTTTGTTTGTAAAGCACTTTAAAATAGCAGTTATGACAAAGTGTTGTACAAAATATGTGAAAATATGGAAAGAACTAAAGAAAAAAAGGCAACAATAAAATAAATAAAACGCTAAGATAGACGTAAGAGAGAAAAATTCTTAAAATGCGTTAAAGGCAAAGGAATAAAAAAATGTTTAAGGAAGAGTTTTAAATACCGATCTGGGAACAGGCTAATGTGTTTCTGGTTCTTCGGGTCAGACGGTGTTGGTCTGGAGTAATATCTGCTTCAGCGTCTTGTTTGCTCGCTGGTTTCCGATTAGCAGTGATCTGTTTCATCGCAGCTGCTTCCAGGTGAGAAGATGTTTATCTTGTAATTGCTCCCATATCTATTTGCTCCACCTCAGCTGCATCGTATATCTGTGTGACAAACCTGCGGCATCGCACCCAGAGCAGTAATAACCCTGACACCAGCATGGCCTAATAACTCTGTGGGTGTTGCACAAGTTAGATTTGTATATTTGTAGCCCTTCTTTGTTCACCTCAGGTTGACGTCACGACACATTCAGGTTCACTGTATTTATTCTAGCAAACAGGAAATCGAGTTGGTGGTTTACTTCAATCCAGAAACTTCTGCACATCAATAAAATAAATAACCCTAAACAAACTACTAAGCAATAGCTCCCTGTGAGCAGTTATCAGCAGCTGACAGCAGTTAAGTTAGCAGAAGTTAACATTTGTAAAATTAAACAAAGCTAAAAGAGTTAAAAACATATACAAAACGTAGCAAAATTACTTAGTAACAAGTAATTTCACTCTCAGGGTTTCTTTCCCAGTCGAGTGTTGCAGCTGGAGAGATGTTTCTCAGAGGGGGGGAATTTAATCGCTGATGCACCAGTTGCAGCAGAAAGCCACCCACCAATAATCTGCATAAATAAATATTCACTAATTGTGCTGATACTGAATGCCAAGCTGCTTTTTGAGAAATATCTACAAATAGGCTGTAGTGGTAGTAATGTTCTGAACCAGAAGCTTCAACATCCAATCTCTGCTGGAAATATGGAGCTGAATAAATTATTTACCTTAACCAGAATAATTCAGTATTTTCAGAAAATACACTTTTACCAATAATTTACTAAAACTTGACCAATAAAGTCCTGTTATATCTCTTTATTTATTATTCACCAGTTAGTGTATATAAAATAAACATTACAGACTAATAAAAAACATTATAAAAATAAGACTAGATAGATAGATAGATAGATAGATAGATAGATAGATAGATAGATAGATAGATAGATAGATAGATAGATAGATAGATAATATAAAATAATAAGAAAAATAAAACTAATTCTTTGAAGACAACATTTAATTTCCCTTTGGGATTGATAAAGTATTTTTTTAATTACATTAAATTTGAAAAGAGACATATTGATCTACAAAATAAATAACTGGATAAGAAAAGCAACAAAAGCAACAAAATTAAAATAAGCAAACAAGAAACAAAAGCAAAGCAAGCAAAATGCATCACTTTTAATGCATATATTAAAATATGTACATTTTAATGAATATATTTTAATATATACAAAACACAGAACATAATCATAAGGTGTCACAACAAAAACAATTAAATTGTTTTACATATGTGGGTTGGAATCTACTTTATTTTCCTTTAATTTAGTTTTTTATGATTTGCATTATTATTAAATACCCACATATTTCGGGTAGAAGTGGAAAAGAGAGAAAGTAAGTAAATAAATAGATAAATAAATCAAAGTATGTGCTAGAACAAAGAATAAATGTGCAATACCTAATAATAAGATCTTATCCTTTATTTATTCTTTGCTATGTTGCATCTCTTCATTTTATTATTCTTAATTAGTATTTCATCAGATCAGTCCATTTTCTGTTTATCAGAACTGAACATTAAAAGCCTTTTCTTATAAACTCAGCAGGTGGTTGGCGGCTTAGCTTTGTTTTAAGACGATCCTTTGGGGTTTCACTGTAAACAAACGATGCTTCTGTTTGCATCTTATGATGCATATCCCACAAACTCCCTCTGAGAAATGGATTCAACCACTTTCCCTTCTTATAAACCACAACTAATTCTTCTCAGACACTCAAAACGAAATCGTTTATTTTCTTTTTTTCCCCCTGTTGTTCAGTTTAGGGTTCACAGTGGATCATCTGTCTTCATCTCATCCTTCTTATATTTCACCAACTCTCTGCTTATCCTCTTTTATTTCATCATCTCGGTGGTCTTCCTCTTTACGTCTCCTCAGGCGTCTAGACATCAAACATCCCTTCATTTTATACAAGCTGGTGTATTTACTTAGACAGAAAAACCCAAAATTAATCAGGTCTCTTTAACAATGTTTTTACCGGCACTGCACTGAGAAGTAGCTCAGCACCAGGTGTTTGCTAATTGCTGCTTGCTAGTCTGAAGGAGCCACACATTACACCCAACAGCAGCCTGAATTATTTACACGAGGCAGGATGGATGCACCGTCTGAATGTGGTTGTAAACTGGAGTCATTACATGGAACCAAAATCTGGAAACACGCCAAATAAAAAATAGAAAGTTCATCAGGATGGTCCAAAAAAATCTACTGAAACATCTCAGTAAACAGTACAGCCTTAAAGTCTGGCTGTGAGCTAAAGATATGTAAAAGAGAATCAGCACATGTAAAATTATAACTTCTGGCCTTGAGGTCAGCCGACACATCTGATGTGTGAAGGGCGAGCGAACATGGTGTCAAAAGTTATTGTCACGCCGGAAAAATGGTCAACTCAGAATTACTTGCACGACAAGAAGACCCTGTAATTTCTAAAATAAAAACTGAAAATCATAAGAAAATTACAACCTTTTTACCAGCTCAGAAATAAGCTGGAAAATCTCCTTTATTTAATTATCAATTTGATGTATTATTAATAAATTACTTTAAGAATTACTTTGTTTATTTTAAAAAAAAGTCGTTTGACTTTTTGTAAGAATGGAAAATTTAAAGTGATTTTGCAATATCTAACTTTTTTTGGAACTCACTTGGGGAGAAACAACTATATAAATAAAAAACGTCCCAGATATGAAAAAAAAGTGTCATTTTTGGACTTCGTGTATTTGGCCAATTTTATTAAATTAGTAAAAAAACTGATTTTGGAGAACTGAAGTTTGCTTCTGAGTAAAAATCACTGAAATTTCAAAAAAAGTTTCTTTCTAACGTTTCAGAAATGTTCAGTTACAAGAACTTTGCTAAATTTGTTTATAAAAACTTTGCCTCAAATAAAGAAAAGTCACTTTTGAGTTGTAGTTGAGGGACACAGAAAATCCGTCCCCAGGCCACTTTGGACAAAAATGTGCCTTTTTTCCTCAGTTTGTTTCCTTTAATCGTGACTCTACTCTCACAATTTAATTTATTTCTCTGCCTTCAATCATATCCATGATGGTGATTTCTGTCCAGTCATTTCTGCTCCCTGGACTAGTCGATGCTTCATCGTCCCCTTTGACCCCGTCTCATCTAAACCACAATTATCACAGGAGGACGTCCGACGCCTTGCTGTAACTGAATTTCCCATAGGAACATTAATGAACATCGTTTCCTGCTGTGATCCTAACGGGCCTGTGATGTTCTTTTAATCCAAGATGGCTGACCTCCTCGCTCTTCCTCAGGCTTCTCGGTGAATCTCCAGGTGATCCTCGCCAACCCGCGGGCGCTCTTCAAGAGGCGGGGCTCCCAGCCGGGGATGCAGGAGTCCGACTTCCTGAAGCAGATCACCAAGGTTTCCGAGCTGGAGCCCAAGGCGAACAACTGCACACGGGTCAGTAACCTCTGTTTCCACGGCAACAGACTTTAAAAGCGGCTTTGGATTTCAGGCGTTAATGCAGGTCAGGATTCCTCACGGATGGAGTCAAAAAGCCTTTTTCATTTAATATTGGAAAAATGTTGAGGAAAACTTTCTTAAAAAGAACTTTAATAATTTAAGGATCATCTTTAAGCTGCTTTACATTGAATTTGGAGAATATTTATATGTAACACAAAGGGCTAAAACGATTAATTGGATTAATCGTGAATAATTTAAATAATCATCAACTAATTTAGTTATCGATTAATCATTAAGTGCAGTATGTAAACTCAAAAAAAATACTTGCTAAAAGAACAAAACACTCAGAGCAGTAATAAAGCCAAAACTGTACAAAAATATATGCATTCTCCATCTAAAATAAATTTTCTTTGTCTGTAAAAATGTTCTACCTAAAATTCTTCATTGCAGCTTCAACTTCTGTGGAAAAAAATCTATTAAGTACATTTTGTAATCCAAAAAAATACCTATATTAATGCTGAGTTGAGCATAAAGGTCTGACCTTTTCACATGTTAGAAAATTAATCCTTTGTTACAAATGATCAAATATTCACTAAAGGAATGTTGTATTTTAGACAATAAAATGTTTATTTTCTTATTTAAAAAAGAACTGGAATTGTTTGTTTATTTGTGTTTTTGTGTATTTCTAATATATAAAATAACCTTTGGTGGTTAAATAAAAAATTCGCAAGATGTGTCAATATTTTTATCCGATTAATCAATTAATCGTCAGAATAATCAGTGATTTATGAATGATTTATTACTGAAGTAATCACTGGTGACGCGTTTACAGAAGTCTGTCTTTTCACCTGCAGCATCGTTTATTTTTACCGCTGCTGGAGTCTTGAACAACTCTCCAAATGGATCGTTTATTATTTCATCTGAGCTGCTATGACGTTAGCTGAGCTTTCTGTGCAAAAACACAATCAAAACAGGTTTTTGCTTTACCTTTTTCAACACTCTTTGCATTAAATAAGTATGCAATCTGATCATCTTTAAAAGAAAAACAAAAAAAAAGTGTGTCACTGCCAAAACTTCAGGTTTAACATGTTTCTGTGTGCTGTTGGCACTTATGAAAGCGCAGTCATAATAATGGCAGCGGTAACCAACCACTGGGCATCTCTCCTCACTATTGACAGCGTGAGTCATGCTATGAGCTACTGGCACAATCTAAACATAGCCCCACACCGGCTGAATTGGACAGAAATGGCACAGTGGCTCCATCAATTCTTGTTGTGCGCTCAGACAGTTTGGATCGATGCAGTTCATCTGAAGTCACCACAGGCCCTGTTGGCACTTGGCTTTATAAGGCCACTCATCCTCTTGACAGCCATCACAGAGCTGACTTAGAGGACTGTTTGTGAGAAATGGATCCCATTATGGCTTTTTTTTTTTTCTTTCAAGCAACAAATGAGCCATATGTGATGGCTGCCTGCTGCTGCTCCAAACATGTGCTGAAGCTGGGAGATTAAAGAAAATGCTGGATTTCTCAGGATATTTCATTGTTTATTCAGTCTTACTTCAAATTCCAAGGAAAAGCTGACATTTTCACACAACCTTGCTGCTTTAAAGGGAAATTACAGCCAGATCCAACACTGCCTGGTCAAACTGGATCAGGCTTGGGTGGTCATAAAGAAAAAACCCGCCTGTTTTTCTGTTTAAATATCGCTAGCTTACATCTCTGATGTCTAACTTTTATTTATCTTTCTAATTTCACAAGCTTGCTAAACCAGGGTATCAGAAGACTTCATAAGCACGGTCGTATTGTAACAAACAAAGGGCAGATAGAGCTAGAGTGTCCGACTTTAGCAGCGTTTCCATAACTTCTCTTTCCATTTTTCTGAACAGAGAATGTCCAGTTACATTTCAAAATAAGAGCGTTGTCATAAAAACCGATGGTAGCGATTTTTCAGATACCTTGTCATAACTACGTTAAAAACTAAATCCATTTAGGTTACTGAAGTAATGGGCTCTTTGCATGTGCGTCGCTGACGTCACATCCGCATGAGCGAAATGCGGCTTTCTTGTTTCCGCTTTGAGTTACCATGACGGCTAGAAACGACAGAGTCGTATTTCAGACGCAAATAAAGCAATACCAAGAACATTGTTGTCTTCCAAATATAATGGGCTTTTAAGTTTTCATGGATTTCCAAACGATCCTGAATTAAGAAGATGGTGGCTTGTAAATATTCGTCGCTACCAGTTAAAGCTAACGCCGCACAGCAACGTTTGCAGCCTTCACTTCACTCCGAAGAAGCTGAGACAAACACTCAGCTTCTTCAGTTTAAAACTACCAGGGGGAGATGGATGGTAAATAAAGGAGCCGTCCATATGTTATTTCCAAGGAATAAATATATTCGCTCTACTGAAAGAGCGAATATATGGGAACGAGTGAGCAGACCAGAGCCAGACAGCCGAGCAACTGATCCGCCTGTACTGCTGTGAACACCGTCCTCTTAGAGCTCTTCACAAGAAGCATGCAAAAGTAATAAAGCTAAATAACACAAAGACCTTAAAGAACACGGCAGCACAACAACTTTGAACCTGAACAGTGAGCTGAACTCAAACTCTGACACCAGAGCTGCCCTACTGTTAAGCTATGGGGCTTGTTGTGCTTCCTCATGCTGCGGAAGCAAAAAGCCCGAATCGTAACCCCTTACCTGTTCTCTGAAACTAACAACAACAAACCCACATAATATACTTGGAAATAAGTACAAAATAAAGTGAAAACATTGTCTGTTAGCATGGATTAAAATGTTTAGATACTTAAATAGCACATTTTTACAAGAAAAACGTCAGAGAATATTGCCTACTAACATAAGCTAAAGTAGTCATAAAGTAAAATTCACCTTCGTATCTGTGAATGCATAACGAGGCATATACCTTAAAACCTTTCTCCAGCTTATTTGTTGGGGCTTCGGTTCAATGTACATCATTAATTGTTACGTTGGCCAAGCCCTGCAAGCACCTATAGTGTAAAATACCATTTTCAATAGACCGGAAATAACCGGGCCGCTTTTTCCTGAACACGGAAGCTGACATGCAAAGATACCGTTAGGTGAAAATGACATAAGTAGTTAAAAACAAATGCAATATAATTGAAAATTACTTTTAAAAAAATAATGTTACATAACCGGGCATAAAACAGAGAAAGTCTTGTTCTGTTGAACTTTTTAAAGTGGTCAACACAGATAATTAATTTCTGAAAGTTTCTGCTACTGGAACTAGCCAATCCTGTTCGCTATTTAAAAATGTTCACTTTGAGTCTGCAACTTAGTTAGTTGTTAGTCGTGATACATTTTTCAGCCATACGTCTCAGCCCTACCAATAGCATGTCAAGTACCTATATTTTTTCAATATTTTAGTTATACTCCATAAAAAAAATCCACAAATTTTCCATGAATGAATAGGAGTTACGTTCCGCAGAAAATAGGCGAATAGGTGAAGGTTTTTGCGTACTTTTTTTTTAAAATTTTCGTTATGTCTTCACATTATAAGACAGATTTGTGAAAAAAAATCCTTTCTGTCTTCTCCCAGTGCTTCCAATACTAACTGCAGAAACAACCAATCAGAGTGAGGAGGAGGGTCTTAGCGCTGTCAATCACTCTTATGTTGCTCTCTTTCACGCTACAACTGTTTCACCACAACACAGCCTACCACAAATGCTAAGGCTTGCTAGCACAGCCACGATAAACAGTTTTCTTGGTCTGGTAAATTGTTTCTCTACAATTAGCACATTTATTAGCGCTTACACAAGGTTGACTGACAGCGCTAAGACCTTCCTCCTGGCTCTGATTGGTTGTTTTTCACCAGAAGCTCTGTATTTTTTCAGACAGCAATAGCAGCTCAGGGAAAAGGTTGAGGACTTGATATTTCACAGGTTTTATGTAAAAAAAACAAAACATACTTTTGTATAATTTACGTACTGTAGCTTTAATCACCATTCAGGGAGAGGAGTTCTGCTGCCAAAAGAGAACTAAATGTGCAAAGATTGCTGTTTTAAGAGAGGAAAAGGATTCATCACCTTGTTTCTGTCTCCATCCTCCTTTACCAGCACCTGTCTTCCCACAATCTATAAGAGACAGCCCTTTTCACCACCAATCACAAAACGGAAAATCAAAATTTCCTGGTTCACCGTACGCGAGCGGGACACACTGTAGCTCTGCAATTTCCTGGGTGGTTTCCAGTAAACGTCTCCTGCTGGGGATAGAATAAAGACCCCCGGAGCTGCTGGATCATCGTTTCCAGCTGGCTGCTGAAAGCATCGCGGAGATGCCATACTGCTGAGTCTAATACAGGCTAATAACACGAGTCATTAGCACACAGGAGGGATGCATTCATCAGATCACAGATGAAACAGCACGATATCATTTGTGTATACATGTAAAGTAACGCCTGTTATTATTATTTATTCAGAGGTCCAGAAACACTGATAATGAATCCTGATCTAAACTAAATAACAGATAAAATGAACTAATTCTGTCGGTTTTTAGTGTCTTTACACTTTAAAAACGTCTGGTTGACAAAACATCCACCATTCCGCTGCTACAATGAACTGATTCTTTAATTAATCAGTAAAATAAATTTCAATGGATGGATGGATGGATGGATGGACGGACGAACGGATGGATGGATGTTTGGATGGATGGATGGATGGATGAATGGATGGATGGACGGACGAACGGATGGATGTTTGGATGGATGGATGGACGGATGGATGGACAGATGGACATATGGATGGACGGATGGATGAAACCTTGCCAAAGTTTTATGTCTACTGATTTGGGCCCGAATCTCTTGAATTTATTAGCCTTTTTGATGCCTGAATAAATTCTGAATTAAATCTACTAACAAAACGTAAGTTTTCACATATAAACATCAAACGTCCAGCTAATGGAGCAAATGAGTTACATTATTTAATAAACAGAAACGTCAAAGCAGTTCCAGGAAACTTCCTCGGATAGAAAAGGTTTTGGTTCTTCGGCGTTTCAAAGTTGTTTCTCTGAAGTCATTTTTGCATTTTAAACTGTGTGATTCCAATAACATGGCACTGCTCCTGCAGCTACAACAAGCTAGCTCTGAGCTACCTGGGTTCGGATCACAGAGCCCGACCTTGACGCTGTCGGGCAGTGATGCTCATCTGACGGCCGGGTCGGTCTCCGGGAGACGGCTGACAAGAGCCACGATGTAGTTAGAGCGGGACAGTAATGGCAACAGACAGCAGTGACAGGACAAGAAAGGAGGGGGGCAGGCAGGAACAGATGGAGACAGATGATCCCACAGGATGGAGAGGTGCAGAAGCTTGAGCAGGGATGGAGAGGAAGGAGATAAAGAAAGGGTAAAAAGAAAAGAGGGAGAGGAGTTCTGCTGCCATGTGGGTCTGTCCTCCTGTTGGTGTCTCAGTTTGCTGCTAAGCCTCACTTTTATTCCACTGGTGGAGCTAAATGGATCTGTGGCCAGTAGCTGGTCGGGTCTGGACGATCTGATCCGCAAAGCTGCTTGAGTGCTCTTCCAAATTATGGATTAGATGTGGTCAACGCCAGGGGACATTTTACTTCACTGTAACTGAGACTGAAGATGGTGGAATCAGCAGGGACCACACAACATAAAAACGAGGGTTAAAACTACCGATTATAAGTTATCACTAATTCTGACGATTAATCGATTATTCTGACGATTAATCAATTAAGGGATCAGCGACATTAAAACAAGGGCTGAAACTGATGATTAATTAGTTGTTTGTTTTTGGTAATTAATTGAATTTTAAAAATGGCACATTTTGCATTTTTTTTATTTAATCATGTTAAATATTTTTTTTAAATGCATTAAAGACTTTTAACAAATAGTTTAATTTGTTTTTTAAGTACAATTATTATTATTATTATTATTTGCCTAAAATGCAACTACATAGCATTCTTTTAGCTTATGCTTGATTATTTGTTGCAAAGGATGATTCTAACATCAACATGTGAAAAGTTCAGGCTTTTCCACTTAACATAACATCAATACAGTGTAGTGTTAATCTGCTGATTAATAATTGGACAGCAAAAAGTGCTCAAAATTAGCTTGTTTTTTTTTTATTACTATTTAACAGAATTTGAACCAGGTGAAGCTAAAAATACGCAAAATGATTTTTAGGTAGAACGTAATGATAGGGAGAATTTATTGTTTTTAATATAGATCCAACTTGGATTAGGCCTTTTATCAAACCACTTTTAGTTTTACATCACTCTCAGATTTTCCTTGGTTTTGATCTGAAATATTTAAATGTGGGAGGGGGGAAACAGTAAAAACAGGAGAAAAGTGTGAGCCAATTTAAATAGTTTTTCACAGACGTTGTTCAGAGTAAAATTGAAGCTAGAAGTGGAATTTACCAGAGCGCATGTCATCTTGAAGGGAAAAGGTTTTTCCTACAAAATCCCCCTTTGATGGGAAGTAAAAGTAGTGACCTCTCTGCAGAATAAAAAACCCGGCCAAGCTTTTTGTCTCCATGTTGCCTGAAGGTGAAAGAAAAAGATAGAACTGGAAGAATGAGAGCAAAGTCAGGAGAGGAAAAGTGAATGTGATGAATGGAGAAGGAAGTGTGTGCGTGTGTTAGACAGGCGAGCTCTCACTGCAGAATCTGCCGACCCAAACGCCGTTTCCCCACACAGCTCTGGATCAGCGCCTTGGTAGCTGCTACATTAGCCTCATTAGAAATGCAAAGCAGGCCAATTAGCAGCAGAGAGTGCAGGAAGTGACACGTTCCACCTGAAGAAGCCCACAGAACAGACAGCGTCAGTGTCCGCAGCCTGCAATAAATCACGCCAGTGTGAATCTCTGCACACTTTTATCGGCTCATTAGTTATAGCTTAGGGGAAAAAACCCTGCAGATTTACGTTTGAATCCAGGCTGAGTGAAACTCAGAAACTCTCCAGTCTTTCTCACCAATGTATTGCTGTGAAAATGGTTGCAAACAAGTGTGGTTAGTTTTTGATTTGATCCGTTTCAGGAGGTGTCAGACTGTTTCCCTCTGATTCAATGCAGTCTGCGCTGAGCGTCTTTTATTTGACACATCCGGAGTTTCATCATCGCATCGGGAAAGAAAGAGAGTCTGGTTCAAAAAAACATTGCTCTCGGAGTGGAAAATATACAACTGCAAGAATATACTAACTTTATGCTGTCTCCTCGGTAATTCATCACAGAAACATGTCGTTTGCTGGGATTTGGATCTTTTTGTGTTTTGATCTAATAAAACAGAAGAAACGGGAGAGATTGTAGCTTTTTGTTGAACACAAAGAGACAGATCTATGAAATTCATGTAAAAGAAAAAAATATTTATTCTATTAGCAGAGGTGTGTTGGGTTCAGGCCAAACGTTTTCATTCAGTCATCATGGGCCAACCTGGCAGGATTATTCAACATCAAGGCATCTCTTAGTGAGTCAGATATCTAGGCAGGAAGTGACAACATCTTCTCAAATACACGGAAGAGGATTAGGGCCATTGAAAAATCGCTTACTTTTTCTTCATATATCTGACTTTAATCTTGTGGGATAAAATCTAAATTCTGGGAAAAAAACAAAAAAAACAAAAAAAAACAAAACTCAGAAATCTGAGAAGAAAAAAAAAAATCTGAATCCTGAAAACAAGCCAGAATTTTGAGGAAAAAGTTCTGATTTTGAAAAGTCAGAATTCTAAGATTATAGTCAAAATTCTGGGAAAAGCAATCAGAAAACAGAAGTTTGAGAAAACAGAATTCTGAGAAAAGAGTAAAAATTCTGAGTAAATTGATCTCTGAGATAGAAAGGAGATTTTTGTTGCGAAATCACTATAAAAATCCTCTTAGGAAGGTGACAACATTGTTCTCAAGTAATTAAAACACTTTTTTTCTTCCACTTGCAGGTTCTGGTTTGGCACACTCGCACAGAGAAGCCGCACCTCGCCAACGAGCCCAAACTCAAAAAAGACAGCGTGGACATCGAGGTGTGATGCCGTCACACCTTCAGCTTCGGAGTGAGCGACAGCGACCTGCTTTCTGCCCAGAACAGGCGGGAGACGATCCGAACAGCGGACAAAAACTCTGAGGATCTGCATGATTCATGACTCTGCCATCCATCCGAATGTTGCTTATGGGAGAACTGGACTCGTCTAAAAAGAGCTGCGACATCCTGGACTTTTTGTTTTCCTCCATCCACATCCTGCTGATGTAACTACCAAACGTATAAATGTGAAACATTGTGCTGCTGAACTGAGAAGTGCCATGTGTGTCACTTTGATTCATCGTGTTGTCAAACTGACTGTGGGACGGCGATATAAAGAGGTCAGACGGATAACATGCGACTCTGTTGTCTGTTTTCAAAGCACATAATAAAACAAGCTCAGTTACACAGTCTGGAGAATGAGCAATCATTACTCTGGGAAGATGTTCGCTCAGTTTTTGTAATTCAGAAAAAAATATCCACACGTATAAACCCAAAATTAAGTCATTTAACAGATGAACAAAATGGAAAATAACTTCATTATCACCAAACCTACTTTGGATCAATAGATTCTCCATGTTTCAACAGAATTCACTAATTAGGTCTGGCAGTTAAATAGTTCCATACATTTATCTTTAATTTCATTGGTTATGCATTTTCAGGTTTTTTTTTATTTCTGCAATTTTTACAGCCTCTCTATTGTGTCTGAATTACATCATGATGATTTTTCTGACACTTAATTTGTATCATCATGATTATAGGGACACAGAAGATCAAATGTGGGGAAAAAAACCCACAAAAATCTATAATAGCCACACCTGAAATACTCTAGCTTACCGAAACTTACATCCATGACAATTAGGATTCAGTTTTTAAGGTGTTTTATAAAACCAGTACAGTTTCTCCATAAATATTGTTTCCTTTCTACAAAGCAACATAACTGCTGCATTTATTGATTCAATATAGCTGCAGATGTGTTTCTATAGAAAGTTGTCCTGTTGTATTATTGTCTGTATTATTGTCCACTTGTTCACTATAAAGTAAAAAATAACATTGATTTGCAAGATTAGAAGAAAAATATGTCCCCAATTTTGAATTTGAAACCTTTGTTGTCAGGTTTTAAGTAGTAAACATGTACCAAGGTCAGGCGTTACATAAATAAAAACTAAATAATGAGCTGCCGCCCCAAGGAACCCTGAGTTTTATACAGTAAAAATAGGATTTTTATCCAATCCCAATAATCTCAAAGTGAGTTCCTTTTATTCCAATTCATCTCTGTTCTTCTGGATTTCCCATCAAACGACTCAAATGATCATTTCAGGTCATGAAGCACAGTAAGATTAAAAACAGAAAATCAGAATTTTTGGAATAGCAGAAAATAACTTCCTGCTTTAGGACTGAAAAACTTAAATGAGAAGAGAAGGACGAAAAATAAAAACAGCAAAAAGTTTAGGATTTCAGAGTCTTTATTCAAATTGTGCCTCATTAAATTTGAAAGAACAAAAAAGGAGCAAACAATTCAGCAGTAGAGTTGAAGATCAGACAGAGATAAACACAGGATCCTTCCACTATATCATTGTTTTTAATCACAGAATTCACCGTTTTTCTGCACTTAGGCACCAGAAATATTAATCAGACCACAAATAAACCTGGAGGACTTAAATTTTATTGTAATGTTCACATAGAGTGCAGCAGTTATTGCATGGCAGAAACGGATGATGATAGGACCCATCCAAGAGTTTCATACAGGTCCTTCTTTTCAACCTCTGATTGGTCATCCAGGTTTATTTGTAGCAAACACGACAAAAAGCACCACAATAAAGATGGCAGAGAGATCGCTTACTGGGGAAGAAACACTGAAGAGTCGCACCGGTTCTGAATATCAGAAAAGTTTCAGCTGGATCTGAGTTACCAGGACAACAACACAGATGGAGATACGCCCCGTGGCCTGTGATTTCAGCAAGGATTGTGGAGGAGAAAAATGGCTCATTTTAACAACAAGCTCATTTTATTTAATTTTTTTAGAAAATCACAGATGAAGTAACCTGAAACACCTAGAGGAACCGTGGATGGCTCACAGTTAAAATGTAACATCGACATTTTGAGGTTTTAAAGCACCAGCAGTTTTAGTCTGCGATGAGAGTACACGCCTCTCTCACAGATTACGACCCTGATAAAGACCCTGCTGTCTCCTGGGACGGATTAAAAGCTCATTTGTCTCCTTATCGTGTCAAAACAAACAGTGATCGGTTTCAGAGGCTTTGAAATAAACGTCTGGACAGAACTGGACCAGATCTGCGAGAGGCTACTGTCTAAACTAGCTGTCCTTTTCTTACTGTGCTGCCATGAACTTTAAAGGCGACATATTACGCAAAATTCACATTTTGAATGTTTTTGTATTTCCATTTGGTTCTAAAAATAATCCAAATGCTTAAAAAAAAAAAACACGCAGCCGGTTTTTGCCAATAAATAAATTTTTTGTGTGTGTGTGTGTTTGGAAAATGAATCATTTCAAAAACCTCTGGAATGTAACGTCACAAGTCAGCAGGCACTGCCCGTTGCCTAGCAACTCCAGTAAAGGCCAGCCCGTTACCTAGCAACCCCGATCTGAGTTCCGCCATATTTGGTGTTGAAAAGACAAATGTTTTATTGTTGATCTGCCATCCAGAACCACTTCATGCAGCAGGAGGCTCTACCTCTGCTTTTCAATTCAATTCAGAAAAACTTTATTGATCCCAAAGGGAAAATAAATGTTGTTGTAGCTCATTAGTTCAGATTCTTCAAAGAGTTATTGAAGGCCTTTGGCAGGAAAGATCTCCCTGTATTACAACAAATCTGAAGAAGCCTCTGACTGACGATACCCTGTTTTCTTAGGACAGTACCATGAAGAGGATGGTCAGGGTTGTACATAGCTTTCTTTATTTAATGAAGAATCCTTCTTTGCATAATCAAAGATGTACAAAGATACAAAAGTTCATCTTTGTACAAAGATGTATAGAGCTGTACGGTTGTATAACTGCGAATCTGTTTGCAGCCATTTCAGTTTCAGATTGTGTCCAGCAGCAGCTTATTTAAATTTAAAGTGACAAGATGCCCTAAAACAGCTCGTAGGCAGAACTGATTAGACTAAAATCTCATTATCTAAGAATGATTTTGTGCAAAAAAATGTAATGAACGTGTTTTGTGTCGCCCATAAACCTATAGCATAATAGGTCACCTTTAAGCATATTTTCATTAGCAGCACCGAGATGCTACTTCCCTTCTTAAATCTTAAATTGTGGAAACTTTCTTTCCCCTATGGCTGCAAGGAGCTCCAAGAAGTGCAAATGTTTTATTTTGTTCTTGAAGTGAAAATCCAAATCAATATCAAAGAACTGCTGAGTAGCTCTTATGTTCACTGATACATTGGGAAACAGGAGGATTTGCTCACTAAATAATCAAACAGAACCTGCAGTGATTGTAATATTGCGTCACTTGAATGCTTTATTTAAATTATTTTACAAGGGAAATTGTTAAAATCTGTTACTATATGTGGAAAATGACATTTAAAGTATAAACCTGCAGCAGGACCTCACAGAAAAGCCCATAAAGCTGAGACTTTTTCCCCTCTTCTTTGAAAATGCAGGAGTTTCTTATCATCTTTCATAGAAATGCAGAACTGCTCAGACAAGTATCTGCTGTGTGCTTCTGTTGGCTCAACAAAGGGAGTCAGGGAAGAGAGGAGAGTTCAATGTACATTACAGAGGAAAGGGTGAGGCGGGAAGCATAGACCTACAACAAGATATCCATATCTACTGAAGGTACTGAACCACGATTCACTAACTCTACGTTTCTGTAATGACAAAAGGCTTACGTTAGCGTTAGCAGCTTCCTGCTTGTTACTCTGTTTTGTCTTTTTTCAGACAACAACAACAAAAGAAGGCGGATCAGAGGAGGACCATTTGGAAAGACGGGGAACACGCAGCTGCCGATCTTTCTTAATATTTTTTTAAAGTTGTTAAATCATTATTAGTAGTTGCAGCAACTTTGTGCAAACAGGAGAGTAAATCGGTCTGTTGCCACCCCATCCCCCACCGCATCCTCTGGACTCGGTCCAGGTCACTTCCACAGCTGAGTGCTGAGGGTTTGACCCGAAGCTGGCGCTGGAGAGGCGGACCAACCGGTCGTAGGCGCGGCGGCCGCTGGTCCTCCGCCACCCAAACCCATGCTAGACATTTGCTGTGATAGTGGGGGGGAAAAAAACAAACACCAGAGGAAATTCAGTTTCTTTTTACTCCTTAAGGACGCAGGTTCTAAAAACACCAATACAATAAAGGTCGACTCCTTTTCCCTGTGGACATGGACTAGGCTGGTGTGGGTCAAGTAAGAAATATCTCAATATCACGATATTAAAAACACCTTTTTTCAACCTGTTGCTAACATTGTACATCATTAAGAACATAACTTCAATGAAATCTGTCATTAGTTGTCTTTCCACTGAGCATAAAATTGTGCAATTTGACATTTTGAAAAAAATCTGTTTTTTTGCTAAAATATTTCAGCACTAGGATGAGGTGTTTTCATTTGCCATATCGAAATTGGTTTATTTCATAAAACTGCAATGGAAACACGAGTCACATGATCAACAACCGGATGTTACTACTGGCGAAAACCACAAAGAAGAAGACAACAGGAAGTAGTTGGAGGATGATGGCGTGGCTCGTTTTTTAATGATTTAACATACAGTATGAACTCACGTTTGATTTTAATTTTTTATTCAATGGAAATATAGCAATTTCTATTGAATAAAATAATTTTTGACATTAGCAGAATATTATATTATAATATAGTTTTGCTCATATTTGTGATGGAAATGCAGCTAATGTTAATAAAATTTGAATTAAACTAATGAGTGGCAGTGTTAAGAAAGTGTAAAAATCTAGGTAAACTTATTTATAGATTGGCTACTGCCTTTTTACGTGGTTCTGTTTGATTCTCATCTCCTCTCAGTGTTCTGTCCGGGATTTCTTCCATTGAGCTCAATTTCAACCAGGCTCAGAAGAACATAGACATTACACTTCTGTGTGGCATGTTTTTTAATTACTTAAACTTATTCACATGTGATTTTAATTTAGTTTCTTATTTAACGGAAGCTCTGCAATTGCCAAAATCTTTTTTCAACATTAAAAGAAAACAGACAAAGATTTTCACACATTTGTAATGGAAATTTGTGACATATTTACTGAGGGTTATCATAGTGTGAGACACTCAAAACTCCCCATTCAACATCCACCTTTCATTCTGTCTTATCTATTATGAATGTTCCTCTCTGCAGCCTCACTTATCTGCTCACCTAAGTGCTGTAGATGTGTGTGTATGTGTGTTCTCTGACATCCCCTGCACAAGTAGCACACACACATATATCCTCACCTGCACACTTGTACATGTAGTTCTGTGAGAACTAGTTTGACAGATATATGTGTTTCTGTGCTGCCTCATCACAAAGGTAAGGTTGGGGAGAGAAAGCAACAAGAAAAGCATCTTATGGCAGAGATGGTGTCAAAACAAAGGTTTTTTTGTACTCCGGTTTTCATTGGAGGCGTTATTTACCAGCAGCAGACTCTAGACTTGCTGAACATCTGGTCCAAAGTGGACTGAAAAGCTGCCAGGTAAACAATCTCATAGGAATGCCAGAGCTTCCTTATTTCTCTGAAGCTCTATCTTTTTTTTTTTTTCTTAACAGTTTCCACAGCTCCAACTAAACATACGCCTCATTACAGTGGGCAACAAAGAGCTGCTGAAACCCAGTTTTTGTCAGTCTGTTAGGTTATCTTCCTTTCCCAGCTGCCAGCTCCGACAGTTTGCTTCCAGCTAATGGACAGAAACCGACTCTTCATCCGAGGATCTGATTTAAACCTTCACTCCATGCTGACAGTTCATCATTTCACTTCTAAATTATCGTTACAAACATTAAAACTATAAAATTATCACTGTCGCGCGAGGCTATTACTGCCTTGTTTAACGATTTTACTCACATTTACCGTCTCCTACCTTAAGTTGAGTGTTATTAATTATGGAATATGAACTCATTTGAGTCAACTTTTAAATTTCAAGCACAACATTTAATATTTGGTTAAATGAGTCTTAACTAGAGCCACAAACCTAAAGTCAAAGACATTAGCCTGGGTTATTCAGTCCAAAACTAGTTTGAATTTGTTTGGGTTCTTTGTCCTGTTGAAACAAGTTTCATTTATGAGTTACTATTTTATAGCACATTTGAGTAACTGTTACTTTCATTTATTGTTGATTTTGTAATTTGACATCTTGAAATTGGGCTTCTGTCTCTGCCTTTAGCACGTAATCACAACGTTTCTCTTTCATGCTGTTTATAACCGCTTTTATTGGCGTTGCACTGAGAAGTAGCTCCGATGGCGAGCTCAGCAGGCGCGCAGTTGCAACAGGTCTTGCTAATTGCTGCTGCCACTAGTCTAGAGGAGCTGGGTAGTGAAGGGGGAATCTGCAAATACTTGATACGCCCTCTAAAAAGTCTATTAACACCTTTTTAATAGTTCAAGCACAAATTATACCTTAATATGCATTAATTCACAGAGCGGAAACTGTCTTATTACCACAGAAGCTGGCATCCAATCAGCAACAAGAAAAATTTATGTCGCTTCTGGATTTGCTGCTTTGCAAAAGCTAGCCAATAGCATGTCAGGTAGCTTTGCTTTGAGATATTTCAGCTTCACAAACAGCATTTTTTGGGGGGAAAAATAAAAATTTTGTCCACTCTAAAAGTAGAAACAATACTGGAAGAACACAGAAAGATAAATGAATGGATCAAACTAGCTGGCAATGTAAAATCTGACTTTTATGGCTAAAGGGAAGCTTGAAGACTTTAAACATAATTGGTTACCATTAGTACATCTTGTAAACAGTGACATGTAAACAGAGGTATGTTATTTTCTATGTCTGCATAATACAACATTTCTAATAAAAATATTTGTGATAAAATCTACCATACTGTTTTCAAGATAAGGACATAAAAAGATTTACAGACTCTAGCAAACAAATCCCGTATAGAATAATAATTAGTCAATTAACTAAAATTAGACTCTAATTTTTCAACTGTGCACATAAAAGTTAAAAACAGCAGATTAGAGCTGCTGCTGTGGAGGAGTTGCTGAGGAGAATAAGTCCTGAGCTTTAGAGAAAAGGGAGGACAACACAACAGGCCATGCATCACCTGCTAGGACAAGCATGACCAAACTGTGACACTGGATTTATGAGATTTCAACTACTAAAACAGCAAAGGTGTGCTCTCTAGTCCACCAAAACACAGAGGGAACCTGGATTAATGTCCTTATGGGTTACCTGGCTCATGTTCCACTGTCCCTGCTGCGGCTGCTGCTGTCCTTGCTGCATGTTGTAGAGGTTCTGACCTTGGCTGGCCGGCATCCCTGCCAGGTAGCCGCCATTCGGCAGCGTCACGCCAGACATCGGCGGACCGCCACCCATCACGGCCTGAGCTGGGACGCCTCCTCCCATCGCTGGAGGGAAACCTGGTGGGTTGAACTGCACCTGAGGCTGGCCCAGGTACGATCCCGCTGGGGGAAACGACACAAACACAAAAGGAGCGGGAAAATATTCAGGGTTATTTATGATCACGGTAAAATTCAAACATTTTAAAACATTTTTAAGGTTAACTTTTACATCAACATGTTTGGATATAAAAAACAAAAAAACAAATTAATTTGTATTTAGGACGGACGGACGGATTGATGGATGGATGGTTGGTTGAACGGATGGATGAAGCGTGTCATTCCTATCATTCAGAATGAAGCATCATAAAACTCCCTTCATCTCCATTTCTCATCCTAATCATCTCCCCATCAATGCAGCTCAATAATCAATAATCAACATGGCCTCCACTCTGGATCTGCTGACTCCTCTCCTCCACTTCACTCAAATTGAATCCCAAACCACAGCCGCGCTCGTTGCTTGTGATGTGTGTACAATAGGAGATGCCGCCCACGCAGCACAAACACAAACGCTGCTGACGCTTCAGTCTTCACGTCTAATAAGTGTGAGATGAATCTGCAGACGCTCCGCTCTGCTCACGCCGATGCTGCGTCGCGCCGCTGAATGCAGCAGGGACTGGAGTTGGCAGCACTTCTGCATGCTGACCTTTCATCTGCCACCATCTTCTCTCATTTTCAACACGTATCTCTCTTGGAGTGCACCAGTGTGTACTTCAACGAATAAACACACACATCCATGCAGAGCAAGCTGCAAATCAAACCCCACCTTTTTCAAATATAACAGGATTGGT
The DNA here is from genome assembly GCA_903066825.1 of Alfaro cultratus. NCBI lineage: Eukaryota > Metazoa > Chordata > Actinopteri > Cyprinodontiformes > Poeciliidae > Alfaro > Alfaro cultratus. Next base: position 59,137 of record CAEFZX010022143.1, on the reverse strand, counting down.
CTCTAACATTTGTGCTACGTTTGTGCAGCAACATTTTTTGTTTGTGCCGCTTCCATTTTAAAGCGGCACAATGATATGATATCTTTAAAATCATAGCAGCACAAACAAAAAAATTTGTTGCACAAACCAGCACAAACGTTAGACACCAATTTTGTTTAATTTCGTAAAAGGAGGGGGACTGGTTGACTTTTTGACCTTTAAACTTTCATTAATGTCTTCAAAGCCAGAGCAGCACAAACAAAAATCTTGCTACACAAACCAGCACAACAGTGGTGTACTCGAGTTAATTGACACCAATTTTGTCTGATTTGAAGAAGGTGCAAGGGCCTTTTGACCTTCATGACCTCTGTAAACATTTCTTAACATCTTTAAAATGAGGCCTTGTAGGTAGCTGCTCACAGATAAAGTGGGATTTGCTCCTGTCTGCAAAAACAAACCCCAGCAGAGGTTGTGCAGCTTAGAGGCAAACATAACACCAAAAGGGTTCATATTCCAACAACTTCCATTTGCAGTAAGAACCTGTAGTTTAACAGATCATATACCGAGCCCCTATAAATGCAGCCAGAGTTCAGAGGAAATGGTTATAAATCCCGTAAAACTCGGTGCATAAAGTGTCTCTGCTGGAGCTTTGGGCTGCAGGGAGAAACAGTAAAAGTCAGCTGGCTGAACCTGGATAACAACTGGTTATTAAAAATGGATGGCGGCCGATACCTGGTCCTGCAGCAGCCGGTTGCGGCTGGCTCTGCGGCTGACTGCCCACTGAGCTGCTGCCATACAGAGACAGGATGGAGTCCTTAGATAAAAGCTTCTTCTCCTCCACCTTTGTGGCAGTGGAGGAAGAGGAGGTGGAGGAAGAGGAGGAGGAAGTGGGGGGTTCCACCTGTGGAGGAGCTGCACTGGAACCGGACTGGAAAAAAACAACAAGATGTGTAAATTTAGCAAAACATTGCAGGTAAACATTTCTATGAATCTTCAGTACACACTGCTTTAATTATACACTCTTAAAGGGCCAGTATCATGTATTTTCCAGGCATTTATAGCACAATTAAGTAACTATGCTAACTTAAGATTTTATAAAATGCTTTATATAGCTCAGGAAAAAAAATAAGAGACCTCTTAAAATGATCAGTTTTACTCTTTATAAGAAAAAATGTTTGAGTAAAATTAACATTGTTCTTTTATTCTATGAACTACTGACAACATGTCTCCAAAATTCCAAGCTAAAATTTTGTATTTATTTTCATCTACCTAAATCTACCTAAACAGTGACTTTTAGGAAGCTCTAGAGGCTTGTTTTAAGTAAACAATTCCTTAATATTGATGAAAAAGTTTTAGTTCCATTGGCAGCTTATTTCACTTATATTTTTCCAGTGTTATAAGTGGAATAATCTGCCAGTGAAATAAGAACTTTTTCATCAATATTAAGGAATTATTTACTTAAAACAAGCCTCTACATAGTGCTGAGAAGTTCTGTTTAAGTTAGCTTGTCTTATTTCAAGTGTACAATGATATTTGCACTAAAAGCTAGACCAAAAATACTTGGTAAGATTTTGTGTTTTTGCAGTGAATGCAAAAGGAAAAAATTCCCCAAACTATGACGTGTAATTGTTTGTAAATGGCCTCTTAGCCCTTCCCAGATTGATGTGTAGCAGCAGTTGGTTCTCTAAGATTGTTGCTGTTATTTTCCCAACATGAACTGCCAAAACAAACGGTGTTAACCGATCGGGATTGGTTAATTGAGTGTCTTCTTCTCCTCTTTAATCTTCCAGAGAGTACTTTCTTCCTCAACTTTGTGTCGACTCTGCTTTCCATACTTTGAGAGATTGTAATTTTTTCTTTACCTCAGCACATTCAGGTGGAGTTTCATGAATATTTATTAGCTGAATTTAACTTTTTCTGCTTCAGCGCTGATCCCAAGTGAGCTCAGGTAATGACGGATACACGGCGCAGTTTTACCGCATAAAACCTGGGATATAAGTAAGGAAGCAGAGAAAAGATTGAAAGACAATGGAGAAAGAAACAGATGAGCAAAAAGAAAAGAGAGGCCTTGTGACAGCTAAGTGAGATGGATTACATTAATTAGGCTGCTGCAAATAGAGGCAGACATGAACTGAAACATGCACTGATTTATTAAAAGAAAACAATAACAAAAAAAAAAGCAATGCAGCTGAAAGTAGCCAAGGTGAATTTGAGAAAACCTGAGTAAAGGGTCGGGGAATGGAGGAGGATTCATGAGTAACACCAGCAGAGACAGGTTGATAAACAGCTGCTCCTGCAACACACTCCCCGCTGAATAAACGCTCTGAAATCAGCATCGCAAACATCCAAGAGTGTGTTGGCCTCCGCTGGTTAGCAGGCAGCGCTGTGGCGCTTCGTCTGGCCGTCCAATGACAGGAGGCAGGAGATAAAATGTAGAGCAAATGGACATGGGGAGGAAAAACAGAGAGAAATGTGGAGAGAAACGATAAGTAAGAGAGAGTGATAAAGAGGAGGAAGACAAAAGGAAAGGAGAGTGAGAAGGAAGTGATGGTCTGCGCTGCATCACAGAGGTGAGTCAGGTGTTCAGAGGAAAGATGGAGCGTCTATTAATAGCAGCAACACATTAGCATGAATCCTGCTTGGAGGAGCAGAGATCCTCACCTGAACCGCTTATATCAAGAGAAGAAGAAGAAGAAGAGGAAGAAGAAGAGTGTTCGCAGAGTTAATGGATATATTTAACAGTGCTGAGAGTAATTTCTGTTTCACTTTTACACCTTAGTGAGGCCTACAGGTGGAGCAGAGGCTCATCGCTGCATCTCAATCTGAATGAGACGAAAAGTCGTCCAGGTGAATTTGGAGATTCTGGGGAATTCAGGGTATTTCTGACAGAGCAGGTGATTCAAATTCAAAACTACTTTATTGATCCCAAAGGGAAGTTAAATGTTGTTGTAGCTCATTAATTCAGATTCTTCAAAGAGTTAGTGTAGACAGTGATGGCTATTGGCAGGAAAGATCTCCTGTAGCAGTCTGCATTACAGCCAACCTGAAGAAGCCTCTGACTGAAGACATTCTGTTTTCTCAAGACAGAAGAGGATGGTCTTTATTTTATGAAGAATCCTTCTTTGGATAATCGTCTCATGAACATGAACGAGTGGTAGTTTCTTTTTCTTAAAATGTTTTTTTAAGTCAAAAATCAACCATATATGGTGTAACTGAAGTAAAGTAAAAAAGTTTTCTTGTGTTGAAATTCACACAAAAAAGATCCATCAGATCCACAAACAGTGGCTGAGTAAATAAAAAAAATTTAAAATGCCTGATTGACCTACATTCATGACCAAAAGCAAAAAACTCAAATCTTACCAATCATTGTTGGTTTGGTTTCTAGTGAAAATATTTTCATACACTTGAAATGAGACAAAACTAACTTAATAGTAAGTTTTCAGCAAGATAAAGGAGCTTGTTTTAAGTAAATAATTCCTTAATGTTAGTGAAAAAGATATTAGTTCCACTTGTAGATTATCTAATAAGACACTACTATACACATAAATGGATAACTATTTTGTTATCCAAAATTGTTTTTGGACTGTCGAGAGGTTCTGCAACTGCCTGAAAGCAGATTTACTCCACTAGAGAAAGCTATTTGTAATTAATTAAATCAGATGTGTCAAACTCAAGGTCCGTGGGCCAAATCCGGCCCACCATAGCTTTTTATCTGGCCCTCTAGATTCAAGACTAAACACTAAACGTGCTTGACTATTATTTTATCAATCAAATCAAAGCAGTTTTTATCTGTTTACTGCTAAATTATATCAATCAGTCCCTTCAGTTTGAGAATTATCGTGGAAATTCACAAAAAATGAACAAATCCCTGAACTTTTTTGCGCTAATAATTGGAAAGTTTATTGAGTTTATTATAAGATTTTTCTCAAAAACTGTCAAAAACGTTGTTACTTGTACTAAACAGCTGACTCAGCCTTAATTGATGTTAGATTGTAGTCCAGGATCTATTCAGCAAGTAATAAAAAGGCGCATTTAACGTCATTAAGAAGTCGCAAATACTTTGAAATTAGTGCAACAAACACTTTGATTTTTATTGCAAAAAAATCACAAAAAGAATCATAAAATCTTGGAGGGACTGAAAAGATGTTCAATAACATTATTTAATATTAGGAATTAATTGATATTTTAGCAGTTTGTGAACAGGTCTAATTAATACATTCTGGCACAACCGGCCCTTTAAGAGCCTCCATGACCTTGATTTGACCCAAAACGAAAATGAGTTTGATACCTCTGAATTACACCAGTCCACTGCTGGTGTGACCAGACTGGACCACTCCAAAGCTGCTCACAACTAAACATCTGATTGCCAGATACTCCAGAAACTTTCGATCCCTTTGCAGAGAAAGAGCAGCAGAGCAATCAGACGATTTCTCGCCAAAGCCAACAAGGTGTAAGATGCTCTCACTCCTCTAAGTGACACTCGCAGCGCTGCTCATCATCTCCGACTCTTCCAGAGAAGCGAACAGCATCATGCACTCCATCCACATAGTGTGTGATGCCTTGCAGGGCTCCTAGCAGCACATTGTGTAATAGAAAACCTTTCCAACAAGGCTCCATTCTTCTCACCCTGTGTTTGTGCTGATGGCTGCAGCCGGAGCACTGAATTACTGCTCTGACAGCCTTTTCCTCACTGTCGCTATTCATAGACCTCTACAGCCAAACACACACACAACCACACACCTTTCTTTCTTTCTCTCCACGTTTTCCCATCATGGCTTGAAAATACCCATACACTCCCCTCTGACAGGCCATCTGTGGCCTTAAAGCAACGCCACGTTCTGTGTAGATGTGTGTGTGCGCAGATTTTGTGCTAATTTACTAAAAACAAAAGCAAAGCTTGCCTTGGAGAAGCTGAATTATGGCGTGCCAAAGAGAAACAGCATGAAACAGAGACCAAAATAAATCAAAACAAGGGAAAACGGATCAGGGACTCAAAGAAAGAGGGAAAAAAAACAAACAAGAGGCCACTGATCACCACCAGTTCTCTGTTCTCTCTGCAACTTTTACATCTATACATCATTCTTGTCGGGATTGAACATTCATGAACAGGGCTTTAGACTGCAGCAAAAGGTGCTGTGCGGTCGGCTGCACAAACAGACATGGATGAAAACCAAACTTGTCATTTTATTGTATAACTTTAACGAGGAAAGAGACGGCGGTGATGTAGCCTAGCATGTATGGAAAAAACTGGTTAGCATCTGGTCTTTCATACGTTTTTAAGGCTGCTCTGGTTGTAAAGAGGAAACTGTTTATGACACAGTGATATAAATCATGTGGTGTGAATTCAGGCAAAGTTGGTAATTTGATCAACACGTCAGGAGGGAGGAAGTATGGGTCGGTTTTTAAGCTGGTTATTTCCAACTTTTATAAATACCGCCGTCTATAAGCTCCAACCAGCTGTGTTAAATTCACTGACAAATTAGCTTGACTCGAACAAATAGAAGCCATGAATAAACTGGCAAAAACAACTTTTGAAAACATTTTCAGTTGCCCTGTTTAATACTACTGTCCCTCACTTCCTATCTCTGTCATGGTGCCTCGAATGATTAAGTGACGTAGTTGCAAAAGGCCAATACCAACAAGTCATAAAGCTGTTGCTTCCACAGAAATTAACAGCAGCCCTGTTTAGGCCGATTTAATTGAGCTCTAGTTTGTCTAAAAATTCAGGTTCGTTTGGGAAGGTGTGAATGTGGAATCGATCTCTGATGTGAACCAAAAAAAGCAAACTCTGGTCTGCTTACAAGCCCAGGTCTCAGTTTGGCTTATGTAAACTCTGGTGCGGTTTGCATGCATATGTGAACACCAAGCGAACTAGAGACCGCTCCACGAAGTTAACTACAACGCAGGGCATTCTGGGTAAATTCAACCAAAACAAACATGCTAATCTAGCACTAGCTAAAGAAATGACGTGTGTTGTTTGGGCAACTACTAAAGAGAAATCCTACAACCACTAAACTCTGACACCACAGTTTTGTTTACATTTATTGAAGAAGGAAAACGTGCTCAGTGTCCTCTTCAGAGGTTTCCATCAGGGTTTCTTGGTGCAGCGCCCCCACAGGTGAGGAGGGGAACTGGTTTTTCAAACAGTTTGATTTGTTTCACACAGCTCACTGTGAAAGCCAACTAAACCAGCTCAAAAATGTAACAACTGTTGCCATTTTGGTTAGAAATCAAAGCAGGTCTACCGGACTATCAGGTGTGAAATCACACAGAGATAAATAACAACCAATACTCTAAACCAATACTGGATTGTGATAAGTTACGCAATAATAAATAAATGTTATGCATTTTTGCTCTCTATGCCACTTGAGGCTTATTTTGTAATGACAAAGACGAAATAAAAGCAACATTTTAATAAAGCTGTTTAGTTTTCAGAAGCTGAATTGATAAGTGACTGTGTAGGGTAAACATTTGCAATGAACCCAAAGCAGAAAAAATGTAAAATGGTTAGTCAAGCAATTCTCTGTTTATTTCAAGACATACTGCCATTACAGCATTCACCAACAACACTGCAGGTTTTCCTAACTTCATGCAGGAAAACTTGCATGTTGATTGAGACCAGTCGTGCTTTTGGACTGTAGGAGGAGGTTGGAGTACCCAGAGAGAACTTGCAAACTCCACGAATGGATTTGATCCCAGGATCTCGTTGCTGCAGGGCAGCAGTGTCATGCAGCTGTTAGTGGAAATCTGTGGATATATTTACATAAGAAATAGCAACTCTTTATTTAAAAAGAACACTAAATGTGTTTGTTGTAAGCAACAAAGCTTGGATCAACAAATGCATTATTTACTTGACTACACAGAGACTATGCAGACAACAATTCAAATTATGTACAAAGAACAGAACAGTCAGTTACTGGCTTGTATCCAGGAACTGTTAAAACTTGGAAAATAAGATTTTATTTTGCAAACTGTAGCAAAAAAAAATGTCTCTCAGTATCTGCTATATGTGTAAAACTGTGATTTTGTTGTTGTTTCAATAACCTACAAATGTGCTGTACTTTAAAACCAATTAAAAATATGCATAAAAATAACAAAAACGCTAAACTTTGACATGTTCAAATGCAATTTATCATAAATAAATCTTCTACTATATCATTTATTACTTATGTTGTTCTCAGTTCATCAATTTATTACAAAAATGTATTCAACTTGTGTTCTTTATGGGTGAAATTTCTAGTAAAAGTAAAATAAAAAGTTTAAATCAATCATAAACATAAATGTTTGTTTAAATGAAAAGCTTTTTTATTTTTAAACTTGGTCATAGCAAACAAAAACAAATGGTAGTTTTTTTTCCTCTTAAAATGTTTTACTTTTTAAGTAAAACAAGTCAAAAATCAACCATAAAGTGATTTTTATTTTATTTTTATTTTTTTTGTATTTTAATGTAAAAAGTTTTTGTTTGTGTGGAAATTCAAACGAAAAGGCAGCAGGTCCACCAGAGCCACAAACAAAATATAAACAACTTGGAAAGTTGTTTGTTACATATGATATAATCATTCCACAATAAAATAATAATAAATAAGTCGTTAAAACGCCTGAACGAACGACATTTATGACAACAAACAAAATCTTCCTCAGTAATTTTGGTCTAGTTTCTTGCAAAAATATTTTAATAAATTTGAAATAAGACAAGAACTTACTAGTAACTTTTCAGTAAGATATAGTGTCTTGTTTTAAGTAAATAATTCCATAATATTAGTGGAAAAAAAAAAAGATAAGACATTTTCCTCCTGTTACAAGTGAAATTAGTACTTTTTTAAATTAATATTAAAGAATGATTTTCTATAATAAAAAAAGCTTCTATACTGTATCTTAATAAAAAGTCACTCATAAGTTAGTTTTGTCTTGTTTCAAGTGTACTAAGATGTTTACTCTAGAAACTAGACCAACAATAACTGGTAAGATTTGTGTTTTTGCACTGCGAGATGAGGATAAACTTTATGTTAGGAGGCATTAAACACGTCAATAACCAGTTGAAAATAAACGTTTCCTCTAAATGTTTTGTTCAACATGTTTGTGAGTTTGTTTGCAGAAGAGAGAGAGAGAGGAGGAGGAAGGCTGGGGATAACACAAATCCATCCAAGTCTCCAAAGCTGTAATCACATTTTTTATAATTGACATGCACGCAGACGGAGAGGCGTTCCTCAGCGCCTGTTAATAGCTGCTGGAATCAGAGCGCTGCCAGCTACCCGTTCCTTTAAATCCTCAGCTAATCAAACTGTATTGTTGTGATTAGCTGGGTGTGTGAAATGCTGCAGAGAATAATCCAGCTGCTGAATCCAACACTCAGCCCCCCTGAGTGCAGGTTTGTATGTTCAAGGTGTGGAAGCAGAACATGATTTCAAAGTCAACAAAGAATTAAGACGGCAATAAGTCACCGGTTCAATCACTTCTTCAGTCTGAGCAGAACCCATTAGTTTGTAAAAGTCATGGGTTGCTTACCAACAAACAGGGAAAGCTAACCTTCACACCAAGGCGGAGGCAATTACTGGCCCCCCACACTGCCAGGCAACTTTGAGGTTTAAATGTTGCATGAAATGTCAGTAAAGTGGAGAAGAAGAAGAAAGAGGAGGGAATTGATCTGTTCTAATAGAAAAGATGAATAGACCGACTGATCTCTGTTTGTTTGGCAATGTTTGATGTTGTGAAAAAGGAACAAAATGTCATTTTGTGACTTTAAGTTGTTATAGGTAACTGTGTTCTTGTGTTAGAAATCTTTACCTGAAAGAAAAACCATCCATATATTGGGTTTACAGCAAAAATACAATATGTTACCAAGTATTTTTGGTCCAGTTTGTAGTGAAAATACACTGGAAAAAAAGACAAAACTAACTTATAAGTAGCTTTTCAGCAAGATATGAAAGTTTGTTTTAAGTAATTAATTCCTTAATATTGATTTTAAACAAAGAAATAATCCCACTGGCAGACTATTTCTGGACAATAATTTGATCATGCCAGGTATTTTTAGTTATGCTTTAGTTATTGTGCTTCCTTCAATTTTTATTTGCTATTGTGAGAAGGTATTATTTGCATATTCAAAATACATAAATAAAATAAAAATTAAGTTATAACAAGATATTTTCCCATGTCATAAGTGAAATAATCTAATCAAATGTCTAAATTTAAACAATTTCAGAACAATTTAGACTATTTTAGTTCTCAAATGCCAGCAGTCTTATTAAAAAATGTCCAGAGTTTTTTGGATAGATGAATTTGACAAATACATTTTTTTTTTAAATTTTGTTGACAAAATTTTTTTATTATTATTTGTTAACTTTTAAAAGAAAAAAATTAAAATTGAAAAGCTTTTGAAAAACATTTGTCAATTTTTTAAAAATGAGATTAAAACAGAAGTAAGTACTGAATCCTAATTTTATGATCGTTTTGTTTCCTTCGGAAGTTACAGAGCCCCCTAGTGGTTACCTCGCAAAATCACTTCAGTCCTACGCTATACTTCAGTATTCTTTAATCCAATAATATATTTACTTCTGTCTTTCTGCTACCATATAAAGGTTTTGTAAGCTGAAGTTTTATATCGTTTTTCTTTTGGAAAAAAATATGTGCAAAAAACACATCCAGACTATTTTGAGTATTTCTGAGTTATTTTGCCAGGTAATATTGCCATCTGATGGGTCTATTCGTTGATAAAAAAGTCGTTTTCCCATTTTCACCAGAAGATATTACACAAACAAAATTGAACAACTGGTTTAACCACCACATAGTTAACATAGGAGTTTTAAATTGACATTTTTTATTATCACAGTGACTGTAAACAAAATAAACCCTGGTGTATTAACGCAGAAACAAAAAGAAGAAGAAGAAGCCTGACCTCATGACCTACTAGATAAATGATAAATGATAAAACGTGCTTCTTTTGGTTTATCTCTGCACGCTTCCTTGAAGGACGCTGGTCAAATTAATTCAAAGAGAAGGATTATATGACAGTTCGCTTTGATGTCGATCCTCAGAGAGTATGTGTCGCCACGTAGCAGAAACATGGCCGCTTTGTGAATTCACTCCTCTGCGTGTGTGTGTGTGTCTGTGTGTGTGTGTGTGGGGTGTGTGTGTGTGTGGGGGGTGTGTGTGTGTATGTGTGTGTGTGTGTGTGTGTGTGTGTGTGTGTGTGTGTGTGTGAGGACTCCCTCAGTGGCAGCCTGTCTGAGGTGATAAGCAGCTGATGAAAGTCACCGTGTGTGTGTGTGTGTGTGTGTGAGCGTTTGTTTGTAATACCTTGTGGGGACCATTTGCCTGATACATACTACGTTGTGGGGACTCACCGCTCACTGGGACCGAAGCCTGGTCCCCACAAGGGGAAACGCTGTTTTTGGGTCAGGGGTTAGATTTAGGACTAAGGTGTGGTTAGTAATGTTAGTGTTTTGGTTAGTAATGTAATGTTACGGTTAGGGTAAGGCTCAGGCTGTAGAAGTGAATGAAAGTCAATGGAAAGTCCCCACAAAGATAGCCACGCAAACATCTGTGTGTGTGTGTGTGTGTGTGTGTGTGTGTGTGTGTGTGTGTGTGTGTGTGTGTGTGTGTGTGTGTGTTTAACTACCTGATCATGCTTTGTGTTGTTGGGGGTAAGCGGGTTGGACACCATCGGTCCGAACAGATCCAGCTCATTCCCGCCGGGACCCGTTTGATCAGAACCTTTCCCTTCTCCCTCTGGAGCGTCTGGAAGACACGAAAACAGAATTTAAATCTGAGTTTCAGCTTTAAAAGAAACAAAAGCCACTCAGAAGGTGGGATCCAAACACCTGGACGAGCTGGAGAGAGAACTGATAAAAAATTACTTTCACTGAATCCCGACTGATTTAGTTTTAGACTTTGTGGAGCAGTAACTTCCCTCTTATTTTTGGATTTGTCGTAACTCTAAAGAAAATGCAGCTTTGGAAGCTAAAATGCTACTTGGTACGCTGGTGTTTGCAAACCAGCCAATCCAGGAGAGGCTTTTGTTTTCCTCTGTGCTGATTGGCTGAACCCCTAAGAGCAGAAATAAGGAAAACTGTGAACGTTATCTTCGGCGGTAGTGCTAAAAAATGGTTTCCTCTGTACGTCTTAATCAATCAGATGGTTACAAAGTTGGGTTTCTTTCACCTGAAGGACATTTCCAAGATTAGAGGACTAAAGTCTCAGCAAGATCTAGAGTAACTCATCCATGCGTTTATCTTTAGTCGCATTGATTACTGCAACAGTGTCTTCACAGGTCTGCCTAAAAAATGTAATCATATCCAGAATGCTGCAGCTGGAGTTCTGACTAAAACCAGGAAGATACAACACATCATACCAGTTTTAAAGTCCTTGCCCTGAAAGAATAGACTTTAAAATATTGTTAGTATATAAATCACTGAACGGCTCAGCACCACAACACATTAAAGATCTGCTGTTGTCATAGCAACCTTCCAGACCGATCTGGTCTTCTGGTTCTGCTCTGCATCTACAGAACCAGAACTAAACATGGAGAAGCAGAATTCAGCTTCTATGCACCACAAATCTGGAACAAACATCCAGAAAATTGCAAAACAGCTGAAACACTGAGTTCCCTTAAATCAAGACTAAAATCTCACCTGTTTATAGAGTCACATTGAGCTAATATTAGTTCATAAAAAGAAAACGTTAATATTATATGGCTAAGAGGTCTTGACGGACCCCAATTTAAGCATAGACATCAAAAAATGACTAAATCAATCACAAAACATTAAAATGAATCAGAACACCACTTGCTGGACTTGAGTTCTGTATTTTTTAGCTTTGACCAGATGCTGTGCTCAGTCTGCTGTGTGGTCTCATGTCGCTCATGGAGGGAAAGGAGAAATACCTCCACAGATTGTTTTCTTAAAATCTGAAATCTGTCCGGTTCTTTTCCTCAAGGTGTTAGCCTCTGCTCTAACTGGGTCTGAATCCTCTCTGCCTTGCAGCTCATTGGCTGCTTCAATCATGTGGTCACCTGGGGGACACCTTCCAGGTAAGAAAACAGAAGAGAGAGATGGTAGCGTTGTTTCAGGCAGACCTTTTTGTACGTGGCAGTTTTTCATGAAGCTGATTGCTTGCAGTAACTTCCTGAAGGGCAGGAGTTGTCTTTGCCCCGGGGGCTGCAGGGGCAAACCTTTGCCTCAAGCAGAGAAGTGAGGGAAAGTTTGGTGGAGGTCTGAGAAACGTCCTGTTTTTACCATGCAGGTGATTTTTATGCTTTGAATGCACATCTCTTTTCTACATGTTCATTTCCTTAAATAACAAGGGTCAGAAACATAAATCTAAACCAAAACACACCGTTTCCACAGACCTCTCGCAATAAATCAGTTAATCACATGATAAATTAAAACAGCCTCCATAATTTTCCAGTTGAATGATTTAACATTTTTCTCTTTTTACCAAAAACTGGATGTTAAAACTCTTCAGTTTGGTGTTTTGGTCTCAACCAGCCATTTTTTGAAGCACAATTTCAGAGTCGGGTAGTAACTAGTTACATTTACGTAGGTAACTATTTTGAAAAAAATTTACTTTTTCCCCCACATATTTATATTTTCTGTCATAAAGACATACAAAAACTTGACAAAATAGACAAAAATTAAGAAACATACAGTGCAATTTTATTTATTTTTGATATTTTAAATGTCTTCCAGTTCTAGCGTTAAATGCTCATCATAATTTAAAGTTTATTGATTTAAACTTTAAATTATAAACATTTGTTATGGTGACAGTAGAGTTTCTTATGAAAATATATAAAAATGTCTTTTAGAGAAAATAAAACTATTCCGAAAGCAGAAAGGGTTAAAAGTTCTCAATAATTAAGCTTTAGAAAATTACTTTTTGGCTTTATAATGTGTTTTCTACCATTAGCTTTTTTTTGTGTGGGTGTCATGTACAATCACATTTGGTAATAAATGGACAAGGTGAGTTTTAAATCTTAACTTTTGACTTAAATAAAATATGCAAAAATGTTTATGTTGGATTCCACAAAAATGTAGATTTTTGTTGATAATTTGGTAAAAAAAAAAAAAAAAATGACAGCAGGAACTTAAAAGCTTGAAGAGTTCATATGAAAATGAGTGGATTTTTGAAAAGATAATAGCTGCACATCTTCAACTCAAACGGACGTTTTAATATGATAATTTCACTTTTTCATTAATTCATCCACTATCTGATGTTAAAGGAAAGGGATTTAAGTTCTTATGTCTCTCACTGAAAATGGAGAGTCTTTTGAATCTCTAATGTTTATTTTATAAAACCCAAGTCATAAATGTCTGAAGAAAAGTCTTTATTATTTAATCTTGACCCACTAAAGTCACATATAGTGGACACATATTCAAACACTTTCATAAAGCACTTCTTAAACTAAACAACCCATGTTTTGCATTGTATTTGTATTTTTATTTTTCAAATACAAAAAGATACATACAGAGACATTCAAAGTGAGGTTCAGGGGCTATTTGTGGCTTCTGAACTGATTCTGTGTGGGGCCCCAATGGCAAGTCATCAGGGATAAAAACTAGTCCTGCCAGCTCAGGTGGTTGTTGTAAATATAATTTATTAATTTTTTAATTAAGAAAAATAGTTTCTTACAATGAAAAATGTTTGCCACAACACAAAATATGAGTAAAAAAAACACTTTTTGTTCTGTATTCTCATTAAATTTAGAATTTGACATCCTGTGGGTTTTACTCAAAAGGAGACTCTGTTCTGGTTTAAATTAACTTATTAAATTTAGCTAAGCACAGAAAGAAAGATTAGAATCTCTTAATTTCTAACTTTTTTCCAACCAAGCCCAAAAGAATTAGCAACTAGATGCCTTTTGAAATGCAAATATGCAAAGCTTTTAAAAAGATTTTTGTAAGATTTATATTTGCCTCTCCTACAAAATAAACCAAAATACACTAGACAATTGGTATTCGTGGTGCCAATAAATATCTAAGATCTGAAAATACTTTAAACCCCTTCTGAAAATGCTTACAGCTACCTATTTTAATAGTTCAAACACCAATATGCTTTGATATGCACAGTGGAAACCATATTTGCACTTGCTCTACTAGCTCTTTGGGGAACAGCCAATCAGCAGCAAGGAAAATGAAAGACGCTTCTGGATTGGCTGGTTTGAGAACGGCACCCAATGACATGTCAAGTAGCAGATATTTTAGCTTCTCAAGACGCCTTTCCCATCAAATGTTTTAGATATACTTTTAGCAGATTTGTAATTTAATTTTTTCTTTTTAACTACATATTTTTGGGCCTCACATCCTTTTAACTTGGCGATTTGTTTGGACATCCCTGTTGTAGTGTGTTGTGGATGAGATGGATTGCTGATGAAATTTGTTAACAACCTGCCATATCTTACTGCCTCAGTTGTCCTCAGGAGTGCAGTGGTTTCCCCAACTCTATACATGTTTAAGTTTGTTGATGCTTCTGGCATCTTCCAGCCTCCAAGATGAGCATCGGTTTCCTTGCACACAGGATCTATAAAGATCACTGCAGACATTTAGCTGGAGGAAACTGTCATATAAAGAAGTGGGTCAGGATGATAAGGGCTAAACTATTTATGTTAATAAATATGTTCTAAAAAAGGTGAGAAAGATTTTAAAGGAATATAGTTTTATGTGTCATGAGACCAACATTTATGGAGCCCTATAGGGGACATGGGAAAATTTTTATTTTTTGTGTTCCCTCGCAATAAATTAGAATATACTCCCTGGTCTATTTTATATCCTGTCACAAATGTCAATTAAAAATTTTAAATATATACACATTTAAATGAAAATGTGTATATATTCTTAATTTTATTTATTCAATGCATATTTATATCAGTAAGGTTGAGATGGAACTGCACATAAAAATTCAATTCATGCGGCATAATTGAATACTGAAAGTTTTTCTGCTATAATAAACCTTAAGGTTTTCTTAAGGTTTTTTCATGTATTAATATCTAGTTTGTGAGATATCTGAAGTTCAAAATCTTCTTCAGGTCTCTTCAGTCTCTTTTTTGTGCTGGTAGTCTGAATGGTTAATAAAAGGCCGTTTTCATGTGCAGTTTCATCTCAACCTTACTCAAACTGAAGTGAATAAATCAAATTAAAAATATATAAACACGTTTTCACTGAGGCTCTTTAAATGTGAATATATTTAAAATTTTAAATTGTATACAAAATAGACCAGGGAGTATTTGCTTATTGCGAGGGAACACAGGATAAAAGATTTCCCCATGTCCACTAGGGTACTCTGTACATTTTTGCAAGGTAGAACAAAAGAAGAAAAAAATCCTCCATCTGCCCTAGGGGGCTCTGTAAAAATTAAACCAGGCATTTAAATTCACTCTTTTTCTACCAACACAAGCTACAACTAGAGCATGAAATGTAGTTGTCGGATTCTGCCGTGAAGAACTGCACGAGTCAAGAAAGGAGCTAAATCCCATCTGGTCACCTAAACTTCGGTGTGGTGGTAAAACTGGACAAAAAATATTTTATGTTGGTTTATTAAAACTAAGATCCTTTCTGCTTTATGTCACCACATGATGAGTTGGTTATGAAATGTAGTAAAAGTTAATGATTAGTGAAGTCTACGGCACTAAAAGAGCAAAAAGACAAGAAAATAGAAAGTGGAAGCAAGTTCTGAAAAATATGCTTTGTTTAAAAGAAGATTCTCTGGAGTCAATGAGGGGATACCAGTGTGTTCTTCCTTTCCTAGCAACTGGTATTAAGAAGTCGAGACTGTGCCCAGGACACATTAATCATCCCGAGCTTCCAACAGAAGGCTGTGCTGCTGACAAGAAGCTGGCTGGGTGAGCAGATTTATGCTGAAGAAAGACAAATTATTATCCTTCTACTTGCATCCACCAGCAGCAGCAGAAATTCTCCAGGCTGGGTTTTGCTTTTGCAGCTTTCAACAGTTCAGTGAGGGTGAGCCTGAGCCGACTGTAGCATTAGATTCCTGTTGGGTAAAAGTGTTTCTCTGAATTATTGTTGCCTTCTTTTCTAAAGCTGCTGTCAAACTGTTGCTTATTAAGCCATGATTGCTGGTGTGTCGGAGTGCTGGTATGGGTCTACCATAAGTCTATCTTTACGGGAGGAAATTAGGTGCATTTAGTGGTGCATTAGGTCTCATCACATCTTTATAGATATACTACATTGCCAAAAATATTCGCCCACTTGCCTTGACTCACATATGTGCTTAAGGGACATCACGTTCGATAAGACGTTGGTCCACCCTTTGCAGCTACAACAGCTTCAACTCTTCTGGGAATGCTGTCCACCAGGATTAGGAGTATTTACGTCAATTTTTGACGATTCTTCCAGAAGCGCTTTTTTGAGGTCACATACTGATGTTGGATGAGAAGACATGGCTCTCGGTTTTCGCTCTAATTCTCTAAATGTTGGTGAAAACAGCCTGCATGCCTAGCTGCTTTATTCTACACACCTGTGGCCGTGGAAGTGATTGGAAGACCTGGTTCCAACAATTTGGATGGGTGTGAAAATACTTTTGGTAATATAGAGCAAATATAGGGGGATGAAAGGTATATGGTGCGTTCATACCAAACGTGTTTGGAGAGTAAGGTGTGTCTGGTTTACATTCAAAGTCTATTAGGAGGTGCGTCAAGGGCCGTTTGAGTGTGGAGCGTTTTGAGTTTCTAGCGCGGCACGATTTGAACCGTTTGGAGCGTGTTGAGCGTTTGGCACGTCGAGTGCGTCCAACACGTCTGACACTCCACATAGACATTTGGTATGAATGCACCAAATGCACGTGTCGAATTTGAAGCGTCAGACGCGTTTAGTGTGAACACACCTTAGAAATTACATGTATTGGTGTATTTGCAGAATTCACACTGCAAATACACCAAATCTTGCCAAGTAAATTTGGTCCAGTTTCAAGAGAAAATATCTTAATATGCTTGAAATAAGACAAAATAACTTACTAGTAACTTTGTAACAAGATACAAAGTTATCTTGTATCTTGTTTTAAGCAAATAAAGTATTAGCTCCATTGGCAGATAAGTTAACTTACAACATGGGAAAGTGAAATAACACCTTGTTCAATCTATGCAACAAAGGATTTGTGGAAGTTTTAAAGTAGAAAAAAGGTAAGTAAGTTGGGATGCTTGTGCTGCAGACTTATTGACATGTTCGAAACATTTATGGCAGTCTAGCTTTGGCAACTTGTGTGGGAAGGTAAAGTGTTATTTGCTGAAAACAGCGTCTTCCTACTGAGATGTAAGGCGGATACACAATAGAGGAGCTGTTATAGACTCTGGAGACTGTTGTGTTTAAAAGGTCAGCAGTTTCCATCAGTTCTCACTGAAATATCCTGAAACATGTTAATTTTTCTTTACAGTAATCCCAGAACTCCTGACCTTTACATAGAGAATATTAGGGGTCACACTGCTGCTGATTGTATTAAAAGCAAAGAGTGATAATAAAGACTTTGATTGCATAAAAAAAGGAATAGTTTAACATAAATTCCTCCATAACAATTCAATTTAAACATTCAAGCGTTCTTATATTTAATGGCTTCATCAGGATGGTCATAATCCAAATCAAAAACTGGAGGGGAACTGGAGTAAGAATGCTCCTTGGGGTAAATTTGGGTCCTGTTTTTACTCTCATGGCAGCACTGCTGCACCAACTGAAACACAAAGCAACCTGATCTGAGAGAGCGCAGGGTTTACTGACAACAGAGGAGTAGCATTCCCTGAGAGAAGGAGCTACAGAGGGATTGGTAAAGGAGATGCTGAAGGCATACTACCGTGTATTTGACTTATTGATTATGTGTGAAATCTCATCCACCCAGAGTAGCTGGAAGAGGTGTAGTGTTGGTTATTTATAGCAATCTCTCTCCTCCATGCTGCGGTTGGGAATTTTTGATCAATGCCGTGTCCACGGGGCTCTGGCTCCTCTGCCAGCACCTCATCCGCTCAGCTCGCTCCGGCACAGTGCAGCTCCGTAAAGGAGAACAACTGCATATTAGAAATTCATGAAGAAACCTTGAAGCAACCCGGCCTGTCTATTTTGCGCCGCTGCCGTTTAGATTTAGGTCAACAAGCGCGAAGAACAATGCTACTGTGGTTAACCGGCGAACCCACAATCAGTGTAGTCAAAATGTCACAGGTTTGAATCCAGTTCATGACATCTTTTTAATTTTGAGCCGCAGTCATTCTGATGTCATGTTCATCAATAAAAACACAAATACCACAGAGGCAGTGGCTTATTTTGAGGGGTGGGCACAGTTAATGGGCATTTAATTTAATATAAATACATAAACAAACGTATGACTTTCAAACAGAATACCCAGAATAACCTTAGAAATTACATGTAGAAAATGCTGAGTAATTATCTATAAATGTTAGCTCATATGTTTCAGAAATCTAAGGATCTAATGTTTAAAATCTCTAGTTTATTTCTTAAAAAGGCAAAACCAATCTACTCAAGAGTAGCAAGAGTTCATACTATTACTATTAGTAAAGTGGATTAAAAACTACTTCTACACCTTTTCCCCCCACAAAAAAGTTACTGAAGTAAATGTAACCACTACTACCCACCTCTGCAGACAGATGACAACAAAACTAGCTTGTTAGCTAGCTAACATTTTCTGAATCCAACAGTACTACTCTACTTACTCGGTTTGTTTAGAAAAAACTGCACAAAGATTTTTGCCTTTCATTGGTTTTGTGCCATGATTCTAACACACTGACATGCAGCTCTGCACAACAACATGTCTGTCACTAACCCACCGGCACTAGCATCTTAACGCATATGTCGCATTGAAAAGCGGCTTGGAAAAACGGTTCTGGTTCATCCATAAAGCTACTCTTCCGTTAAGTATCAACTACAGAACAGGAGCCTGCACCGCAATTCGCTCTGAACCAGCCACCAGGCAGCAGCTCTGGCAGGAGAAAGGCTGCCGCACTCCAGGCGTCGCGCCAGTTAATTTAAGCATGCTTACTGATTCCACAAAAAACTATAGAAACCCAGACATTATCATAACTCCATGAAATACCCCCATATCACCTTGACCGAACTTGAAAATTGGACCTTATGCTGCTAACACTTAGCTCAACAACTAATAAATAGGTGGAAGTGAGAGCGTTGTGCAACGCAAATAATCACCCGGCCGGAATACGGTGCGCTAAATAATAAAACATAATTTAACAAAACTTCCAGGCATATAATTTTCCTCAAGGAATTTTAATAATCAAGATACTCGAATCGTTCGAGGAATCGTTACAGTCCTACTTATTTAACACGAAAACATGGCAGGCCGCAGGTGGACTGCCCTACAACTGGGCTTCGCAGGTTTTCTGATGGAAACCCTGAATACCATTAAAATCCCAGCATGCAGATGATAGAAAACCTTCTGTTCACACAGCAATCTGACGAGTGAAAATGGTCAGACAGTCCCTAACAGTCGGTGCGTCACCATGAGGAAGTGTGTTTTAATTAACTCCTAGAGGACAAATCATTTTCATAACAGACAATAAGATTAATTTATCTCATACTGCAGTAGCATAATCACACTAATGCCTTTATACAGTAGGGGGGAGGAACGCTCACGTCGAGAGATAAAATTATTACACATCCACTGTTAATACTCTGCAATCATGTTTAGTCATCTCCTTGAGTATCTCACAAGGTTGGAGAATAAAGAAAGAGGGATCTTTGACCGTTCTTTGGACACAAATGCAAGTCAAATATAAATTGTCCTTGTAAATCAGATACAGTAGTCATGAATTGAGTTTTGTGACCTAATAAAATAAAATGGCTGAGCATTTGTGTTTTTGTAGACCTGTAAATAGGAATGTGTGTGTGTAAAAGAACAATTTGTATATATTTTGTGATTCTAAATCTGAATGTGTAGTTGTAATTAAATGTTGCCACTTTGTCAACCAATATCTCTGAGAATGTAATTTCTGTATCTATAGATAGTTTGAGTCTATAAAAAAGATTCATACTTGTTAAAAATAATGTACCTAGCATTATTCATTAAAAGTGCAGAATGTAACTTTTATAAAACTGTTACCATGTCATGACAGTTTGTTATGAGACAAATAATCTGTGAAAAGATCGCTCTCCTCCTCCCTGAGGAGAAACCAGGGAGGAGGAAAACATAAAACTGTAACGACCTGAATGTTTTTTGCTGTTGAATCCTGATATGTTGGCAACGTTGTTGTCAGTTGCTACGGCAACGAGGTTATGTGTGTCATAGCTGACACAGAACTTGAAAAGGAGTAGCTTTGAGTTACTCTAACAATTTTTCTGAGTTATTTTCCCTTTCCTGTGGCGCATTAGACTAAATTAACAATTCCTACATCTCCAAGCTTCACTTAGCTAACGGAGTTGTTCCACCGCGGCAGCGCGGCTGTGGATGGCATGTAAAAGAATCGTCTTTTTGCCCTCCATCGTTGTGCGCATGTGTGAAATTTCCGGATGTATAGAATAACATGCAAGGGATCCATAGCGATCTCAAGAAATGCACCGCTCCCAACCAAAAACAACCAATCAGGGCCTGGAGGTGTGGCTTAGTGCTGTTATTCACAGCTATGCTAACTAGCCTTAGCATTAAGAACAAGCTCTGTTATCAGGAAGCAGCAGATAGCAAAGGTAGGAGGGAGGGGATGGGGTGAGTGGCACCACATGATACTGTGATTGACAAAGTCTAAGACCCGCCTCCTGGCTCTGATTGGTTGTTTCTAGCTGGCACTGGGACTATCTGTCTCATACCATAATGTCATGACATAGTGACACTTGAAAAAAATTATGTAAAACATACATTTACCACAGCTTTAAGGTGGATTTTTTCCATCTAGTGAGAAAATGAGATGAAGATAAGGTGAGGGGGTTGAAGTCGACCCGCCTCTGATACCCTAATGACAAAGAAGGAAGTCACATGCATGGATCGGGTGACTTGGTACTGAAGACTGAAGATGTGCTGCAGAATTTAAAAGTCTAAATAATCCAATGAGAAGAAAAAGAATAAGAGAATATTTGAATTTGACAACAGGATCACTACTGACTGCACCAAGTTCGTCCACCATTATTGTTTTCAAGAGTACAGACTGGCGTTGATGCTGCATGTCACCTCTGGACTGCCAGCTTGTTTTCATCGACTTCCCTCAGGATTTATGAGGAAACTCACAGGTGGCTCGTCTTTTAGGGGTTCAGGCAGAAATGTCTTATGAAAGAGAATTTGAATTACAACCTAGAGGCTCTGATCAAGTTAAAAACATAAAGTATGACTCAAGTAGCGCTTCAGTCATGTTTATTTAATAGGAAATGAAAGTAGTGTCCATTACTGTCGCACTGGTGATTTTATAAAAAATATTTATATTTCTCAGTATGGATTTGTTTACCAACTGAATAAAGGGACTGAAATAGATTTATTCAGTGAAAATATGCTTAGATGTATTCATTTTCAGGGTTTTTTTATAACCTTACCAAGGGCATTGATGAATGTTGAGGGTACTTCTCTCTTGAGCTTCAGCAACCCTTTAAATTTTCTCCCGGTGAACCACATGTTTTTGCATATTAACAGACCACAACGTTCTTTCAAAGAACCATTTTATGAATGTGGAATGTGTTTTGGTCTGTGCAAACTACAGTAAATTAAAACGTAACAAATCTGGACTCGGAGCTCTGCAGGAATCCATATAAAAGGCATTAATTTGCAACCAGTGAGGAGGAGGATCAGCAAATTTCAGTAGTCTTCCTGCACCATGAGGAAAGGTCCAATTACGTACAATATGTGAAAATACCCGGGTGTGAACAGCATCTCGCCACGCCTGGCTGTGCAGGGATCACAGGAAATGCACTGAAATGCTTGTCAAGTCGACTTGTAGCTGTTTGAAGATGCAACAGGAGAGTGTTTCTTTGCTTTCCGATGATGCGGCTGAGAGCTGCTCAATTAATGTTCTGACAAGAGTACACACTCCTGGTCTTTTCTAACTCAGAGTTATTTATCATCCTCTTCTGTGTCTTTGCTTCCCATGAAATGTTTCACAGCTGAAAGGTTTAATTGGCTCCATTTCTTAAAAACAATCCTGCAGCTTTTGACTTGTTAACAAAGCTCCTCAAATAAACAACTAAAAGGTTTCATCACTTTGCTGGAATGTTTCAAAACTTTCTTTAATTTTGCCACTTATTTAGCTGGTTTAATCTACATAAAACAAGTTATTGTAGTACTAAAAAATAACCGGATGGGCTTTTATTGATTCGTTTGCAATTTCTTATGAAAAATATCTTGCCATGATAAGAATTGTGATTTACAATCACTATAAATTTCAGTTAATATTAAAAAAAAAACTACTTTCAGCACCCAAAAATATTAGTAAATTTAATTATTCAATTTTTAAAAATGAAGTTTATGTGCAGCTTAGCGATATTAATCACACTTATTTATGTATATGGCGTCCTAAATAAGTTTATATCAAACAAGAATGTTCTTGACGCTATGAATAAAATTTCCCTTTGGTATCAATAATTTGAATTTGAAAGCTGTGCCATGCAGTTATCTAAAAAATGATAAATAGTTTTTCATCATATCGTTATCTTAATAGCACTAAATAATATTGTGCTAATATTCTAAGTCCTTATCGCCTCTACTTTAAAGGTAAAATGTTGCGTCTTACCGAGCCCTAACAGGTCCACAGCCGGTTCTGTGCTTTTCTTGGGGCTGGATCTGCACTCCGACTGCTGACACACACAAAAAACAACAAAACACACAAATTAATACAATTTATTTTTATAAATAAACTTTCATTGGATGATAAATTGGAACATTATCATGTTCCTAATATGTCAAACCATGGTGACCTTTCAAGTTTATTTTAAATACAGCACCAGATTATCACAAAATATAAGTTTAAATTTAAAAATATCACTTGATAACTATGTGTTATTGGTAGATTGGAAGATTAATATCTGAACAACAACTAAGTCTGAAAAATGCCAACACTAAAGATAAAAAAAATTCAGTAAATAAGCAATGCTTAGCCTGGTGGGGGCACAAGTAGGGCCTGGTGGCCCTGTGTTAAATAAAGCTGTGGTTTGTGACCAAAACTGCTTTGAATACCAAAAACAACAAGAGTTTTTTTACACAACACTTTGCACTAAATGTTACTTTTATCTTCTGTTTGCATTAATAAATGCCTCATAAAAATAAACACCAACAAGACAAACTGCAAAAGAGAGTCAAGTTAGAACAACAAAAAACCAAAAAAGACGGTGAAGAATGAAGAGAAACAGCAGAGTTTAGAGGGGTTAACACATGGTGCACGAGGGATCTACAACGTTGGTAACAAACCCAATTTCCCTCCGAACAAAAAGATCGATGGACCACATTAGCTTCAATGTCGTTTCCATCCAAGGCAATGAAAACAATTACCGTGTCCACGCCTAATCAAGGATGCTGGGGCTGCAGGTTGATGTGTGTTGGCGCTGCAGCAAAGCTTCGACAGCAGCAGCGCGAACTGCAGCAGGAAGGTCATTTGTGTTCAGCATTAAATTTTTGGTTTGTGCTGCGGTCACAGAAATGGATAAAGCAATGCAGAAAATGTTCCATTTGCAGAACGAAAAGGAGGAAGAGCTTCAGCCGAGGAAGGAGAAGAATAGACTTTAATTTAAAGTTCATGTAGATTGAAAAGTTTCAAGGTTACTTTGTGTAATTATTTATTGAATAGCAAAGCTTCAGCCGTCTTTGTTGAATTGCAAAATATGCGATTGATGGAAGTGAATCCTTACCCTTGACCAATGACTATTGTGAGAATTGCACATAAACTGAAAAGGATCTATATTCAGAAATATCTTGTAAGAAAAGCTGAATAAATTTGGCAATACTGCAGGCTGGGGGGAAAAACAGACTCCTTTACGGTTGTCGATTTGCTTTAGTTTACATAAATTGACATCAGGCTGTCTTTCAGTGCTACAACCCACACAGACGCTATGAGAGGAAGAAAATTCATTAGAGAAAATCCTGAATGACATTTTCATGAAAAGCTCAAACCGTTCAATGTTGTTCAAAAAAGATGCTGACAGATGTAAGGCAATATTTAAAGTAATAGAAAAGCTAACATCCTTCTGGTGTCTGTAATATTTAAGAGAGGAAGTAGCATTTAGGTGTTTTTAATTATAATAACTTTGGAAGGTTGTTGGAATGAAGCGCAAACGTTTGTAAATAATTAAAATATAAATGATTTTTTTTAAATAAAAGATTTGCTGAATGAGTACAGAGTATGAAAAATTAAAAAAATAATGAAACATAATCAAAACAATACAATTGGAAATAAAATGGAAAGTTAAATGGTATTCTGTATTTTTAAATACACTGGGAAAGTTCCCTTTTCTTTTGTAGATGTGATATTTGCCACAATAATCATCAAATTACGCCATTTATTTAGGTATATTTTTATTGTTGATTTTGGCAGGATCAGTCCTCCATACATTTCCTCTTTGGATTGTGTCTGTGTATTTTCAAGAGCTTTAAATATTGGATTTTTTTCTGAATTTGCCTCATGTTTCCCTTTCACCACAATTGAATAAGAAACATTAGCTACCGCACAGGGCTAATATTTTGTAGCATTAGCATTAGCTAGCATAGGGTACAGTAATGTACCTTCTCATGTTTTTATTATTTAACAGTTAAAAGGGTTAAATCTGAAAATTGTTGCATTTGCTAGCAAGAGATAATGGCACAGCTTTAAAGAGAGAAGGAGAGATTGCGTCAAGCCTTTAGCAGTTCTTAATTTTCAGAGCTCAAATGTAAATGTTCACTTTTTTACACAATTTCCACATTGTAAGAACTAGATTTGTGGAAATCAATTATCATAATATTATGGATTTAGTGTATTTCAGGTGTTCTCTCTTTCCCAGCTTCAGTTTACTCAACCTGTTGCTTCGCTGTGCAGAATTCATAAAAGCTTAATGTCAAACCTCTGTCTGCATGTTCTCTGTGCTGTTTTGCTGATGAGATGTCAGCCAGTTTTGTTCACCTGATAAATTTTGCATGCAAAAGCTAAATGCCAAATTCACAACCTTCTTTTCAATCTCACCTAACTCTTTTCATAAAAGCATCACTTCTTGCCTTTGTGTTCATCAGATGAGGCAGCTGCCTGGTGGATCTTGGCTTTTTGGATCCAGTTTATATCCTTGATTATTTTTGTAACATTGGTTTCTCATTATTAATGTTAAATGACAGCAAAACTACAAAAATAACCAATTAAAACTCTGTGAACTTTACCAAATTACATACATGCTATCAGAATGACACCATTGCTAAGGCGGTTTCCACTCTGTGCACTAATGTATATAAGGTATATTTTAATGTTTGAACTACTAAAATAGGCAATTATAGTCACGTTTAGAGGAGGTCTCAATTATTTGCAGATTTTAGATATTCATAGGTGGCTGTAGACTCTAATCCCCACGAATACCAAGAGTCCACTACAATCCAATAGTTTGTAAAGACACATTTAGCAGTGATAACTCTCAGTAGTCATTTTCTGCCTGACTTTAATAGTCTTTCACGTCAATATGGAGACATTTTGGTCCACATTTCTTTCCAGTGTTGCCTCAGTTCACTGAAGTTTGAAGATATTTGTTTAAATGAAAAAATAATAATAATTTCTCTGTTTTTGTACTTCCATTTGGGTTTTTACTGCTCC
Source organism: Alfaro cultratus (assembly GCA_903066825.1). Taxonomy (NCBI): domain Eukaryota; kingdom Metazoa; phylum Chordata; class Actinopteri; order Cyprinodontiformes; family Poeciliidae; genus Alfaro; species Alfaro cultratus. The sequence continues at coordinate 33,465 of CAEFZX010022143.1, read as the reverse complement.
TAAAAACAGTCCAGGCTATATATGAATAATAATAATAAAAAAAAAAAAACCATTCAGCTGTTTTGTAGCAATAAGTAATTTAATAATGTTAATGAACATCTTTTCAGTCCCTCCAGGATTTTGTGATACTTTTTGTGATTTTTTTGCAACAAAAAGCAAAACGTTTGTGGTACTAATTTGGAAATATTTATATTTACTTTATTCACTGTATAGATCATGGACTACAATCTGACATCAATTAAGGCTGATATAGCTGTTAAAGTTTATGACAATTTTTGAGAAAAATCTGCAATAAATTCCCAATTATGTATTAGCACAAAAATTGCAGGGATTTATTGATTTTGTGTGAATTTCCACGATAATTCTCAAGAAACTGGAGGAACTGATTGATGTAATTTGGCAGTAAACATATAAAAACTGAATTGATTTGACTGATAAAAAAATTATTTAAGCACACTTACTGTTTAGTCTAGAATGTAGAGGGCCACATAAAAGCTATGGTGGGCCAGATTTGGCCCACGGGCCTTCTATTTGATACATGCTCAAGAATATTATGTCATATAGATTATTTAATCGTCCGTCTCATGACAGAAAACAAGGACACTTGCTCAGCGACTGGAATGAGATAATTATTTTTGCATACCTTTTGGTTTTTCCAGCAACATGGTTCTGTGAATTATGAAGCTTTGCTGCTCCTTCAAAACAAGCCACATACTTGAAATGTTTTCACTGTCGTGTCATAAGCTGAGGCTGAAATTGAGCCCAGGGGTATTTGCAGTGTCTCAGAGTCTGACACTGAGCCGAATTTGCTGGGACAGCCACTCCTTCGAGGATTGGCAGCTGTCCTAAACGTTCCCCACTTGTCATTAATGTAGAATGATGAACTTCAAATTGTTTGGAAATGGGCTTTTAACACTTCCCATATTGATCGCCAGGCACAGTTGCTTCTCCGGGATCATTGCTGATGTCGTTCCACCTCAGTATTGTGTTTGCAGACACATCAATGCTCCTGATTTACAAAGGCGGTCACAGTGACAATGATTAGTTAATCAAATGCATTCGAGTAGATTGATTAGAAGCACCTGGCTGATATTCTCCCTCCTAGATCGTATTGAAAGAGCAGATCCAAGCTTGTTTCTCTTCTCTCTGTTACTAGGAAGAGGAAAATCTGTGGGTAAGAAAGAGTGAGGAGTAAACACAATCAGCATAAGATAAAAGTGCATAAATGTAGATGGGCGGAAGGTAAATAAAGAAACCAAGATTGAGAAAGATGGCGGACGAAAAAATGACATGAGGCGAGAACGGGCAGCTGACCGAGAAGTGTGCTGAAATTGCGTTACCAATGCACACTGCTGACTATATCCAGAGGTGTGTGTGTGTGTGTGTGTGTGTGTGTGTGTGTGTGGGTGTGTGTGTGTGTGTGTGTGTGTGTGCGCGCTAGACCCCAGTTAGCTGCACTGGTGCTGTTCTCCATCACTCAACAAGATCTGTCACTCAGCTGGTGACACACACAGACACATCTGCACAATCTAAAAACTTTTGTCACACAGGGTGGATTTTACACGTTAGCAATTCTTCGTACCTTTTCATCCATGTGACACACATTGTGCCCTCAGTGAACTGCAACCACGCCGGAATACGCAGGTAAAGAAGACACTCATGCATAGCAATGCTGCATTTCACACAATGTACTGGATAATACACTGAAAAAGATAAATAAATGGGAATGTCTGGTAATTAATTGAATACTTTGTAGAGTTGTCCCAATACTAATGGTTCAAACTAAGAAAATTACTCGATACCATAGCAAAATTTCTTGAGGCTTCTTTCCAGTTAAAAGCAAAACATATGACATTTTAACCTCTTTGATTAAGGCAAAACCAATAAATAGGGGATAATCTAGCTCTCATTTATAAAATATACTGCAAAATTTCAATTGTCAGGACAAAACAGGAGAGAGGAAGATGTAATTTATTCAAAATGCTGCTGCTAGTCCTAGCAAACACACTTACAAACCTGACGTGGAGAAATTATTGGCTTCCTTAAACCAGCAAAGATTATTTAATCACATTTCAGCAATTTATCTTAGCCATATCTCTTATCAGCCGATATGCGACACCAACGACACATTTTTACAAACCAGCTTTGCGTACCGTGACTCTTCGATACTTTTGTGCTATCTGAAAAATTCCAACGGTTTCTGAAAGAGGAGACGTTGCGCTTTCCAACCGTAATAACCCGTTGCACATGTTTTATTTCACTTTCATCTGAAGTAAAAAACTGCTCCTGTTATGGAGAAATGGGCAAAAATATTTACTCACAGGCCATTTTACAGAACTACATACAATTAAAATTAGCAAAAATATCCAGGCGGAGATTTAAAACTTAGAGCTCACAAGATTAAACACAAAATCGTTCTTGGACAATGAGATTTTAGTCTGCTCAGTTCTGCTTATGAGCTGTTTTAGGGACTCTTGTTTCTTCAAATCGATATAAGATGCTGCTGATCAACTCAACGTTTACACTCGCACTTGAAAAGGGCTGCAAACTGGTGCTCAGTTATACAACCGTACATCTTTGAAAAGCAGAAGTGTAGTCTCCTGCACAAGAATCGAGAATGCAGCAAGTGGTTTCTGGATGGTAAAATCAACAACAAAACAGCAGCCATTGTACAGTGCGTACAGCGGTAAAATCAGCTGACCAAACATGCTAGAGTTCCGCTTGGGTTGCTAGGCAACTGGGCTCAGCTTGGCTGGGGTTGCTAGGTAACGGCGCAGAGGCCAACGAATGTGATTTAACAACAGGGGGAAATTTGAAATGGCTTACTTTCTGCCAAAATATTAACAAGTTACATTTGATATTACTTTCTTTACCTTTGTTCCTTCATTTTCCTGATAAAACACTTTAAATTCCTTCACAAATAAATGTGCATTTCCTTTAAAGACAGCAAACATAGTCCAGTAATTCTTGCCAACACAAACTGGTACCTAAACACATGCAGAGGCTGGGAAGGCAAGCATCCACAGGGACACAAACACCTCAAACACACACTTGGGTGATAGTGGAAGGTCACGCTGCAGTCTGAAGCGTGACGGCGGTGTTCAGGGAAAGAGTAGCTAATCAAATAAAACCCAGTCAACAAACACAAAAACTCACATACACACTCCAATTTAAAGCAGGTGTTTTTAGGGGTGAATCTTATTTGTCACTAAGCAGGAGAGCATTGTGAGCGTTACGAATCTTGTTTAGGCTGCGGTTGTGAGAGTGACAGCCAGCCTCGGGTTCAGGATTAGCTGGTTAAATTTAATGCCCACCTGTGTCGGAGCAGAAAATCCAAGAATATTTTCAAATTCAAGGAACACACAGCTGGATTTTTCTTCGTTTTCCCCCTTCTACTCTTTCAGTCTCACACTTTCCCCCTCGAGTTTTTAACAGAGGAAATCAAAGCTGTATGAGCATTTGTGCATCCGAGACATGTTCTGGGCAACTCTGCGATCACAAACTCGAACTAAGCTGATTTGAGCCGTGAAGGAGCCGGATTGATGTTCACATTGTTACCACAAAGCTCAAAATAACAATTTTTTTGGATAAAGTAATTGGATTTATGGTTCTTTATGAATGCTTTTCTGGTTTCACTGAGCCAGTGACTTTAACAGCCATCGTAAATACAAATCTCGAGTGTCTATTCAGAAAGAAAGAAGTTGGCAGCACTTCAAGAGACGATTGAGTCTGTGGATGAGTTTAATGAGAGGAAAAAATTTTAAATCAGCAGAAAACTTTCATTTATTTGACTTAGTTTTGTAAACAAAGGCTCAGACAGATAAAAAAAATCCCCACAGACTGTTCTCTTCAATCAGCAATTACCAAGTTTGGAGCTTATTAGCTTGTTTGCTTTTTAGCTTGAAGTAACGTTTTAGTAACTACAGGTTGTCAAAAAAACTCACTGTAGGCGGACCAATAGAGTTCAAACTACTGAGTAAAACACAAACTGATTATAAGTAGAAAAGTGGAATAAAAACAGCCACAGCATGACTCGGTCACATAAAACCTGATAGTTATTTTTAGCTACACGCTCGAACACAATTGAAAAGGGAAAACTGTAGGAGTTAAACAGTTGAGTCAGAATTATGTGTCTGGAATTAGGTTGAAAATGCAGAACAAAAAAAGAGTGGTGCTCAATCTCAGCAGAAGTAATGCGCTCTGTGCAGGTGTTTGTGCATATCTGAATTAAATTTGGGTCAGTGCGTGCATTCATCCTCATCCCCATCTTTTGTGTATGTGTGTTTCCTGGCGAAACTGCAAACCGGACTCTTTCCTCCACTAGAGAAAAATCCGCCTTATGCACCAGCTTCTTCATTGCTTCACTATTGATCCCTTGACTGCACAGACGTGGTGCATGAAGAGTGTGTGCGTGTGTGTGTGGGAGAAGGTGTGCCATTCTGCTAGTTACACAGCGCTGCTTCTTTGGCTGTCCTTCACACCTTCCGCTCAAACCAACTCCAATCGACCGTGGATATTTTTTTTAGCCTGAGTAATTCCTCAACCTGCTGCTGCTTTATGTGTGTATTCTTCAGACACACCCAATCTCATGAGTCTGAACGTACAGAGCAGGGTTATAGCAGCTTTGGGTTTCTTATTATAGGATGGTTTTATTTAATTTTGACTTTTTATTTGTCAATTTCAGTTAGTTTTAGGGTATATTTGGTAGTTTTAATTAGTTATTATTAGTTAAATATTGTTTAATTTTAGTTTAGTTTTTATTAAATACAGTTAATATAGACCAACTTGCAACAAGCCTCTATATCTTGCTGAAAAGTTCCTTTTAGTGGGTCTTATATTAAGTGTGCAATGATATTTGCACTAGAAACTAGACCAAAAGTGCTTGGTAAGATTTTGTGTTTTTGCAGTGTTCAGCTTCCGCTAGGAGCCACCACGAGTGACACCATCGTCCATGCAGGAAAGCAACCGCTTGTTGTTTTTGATGATTTATTCATGAGTTGGTAGACAAAGACAACATGCAGCAGCCGTCTTACTGGGTGACAGTAATTCAGTGTTTGCCACAGACAAACAGAGAGTTAAGAGAAGGGAAGCGGAGGGAGACAGTGGCGGGGACAAATGAAGGAGATATGGAGATGAATGAAGGTGAGGAGAGAATGAAAACAACTGGAGTGATAATAAGAGTCTCCCCTGAAAATCAAGGAGTGTTTTTGTAAAAATACAAGGGGGGAATACTCAGCATCTCAGTAGAGCTTTCCCATCGTTGCCAAGGTTATTTCACTGGATTAAATAACTCTGAAATCAAGTCTAAACAAATCTGACTGAAATAAAGCAGCCTGACTTCCTGGTTCTCTAGGAACCCCATAGCCTGATTTTTCTAAAGCGTTCCAACTGGTTAGAAAAAGTTGTAAATAGGTGCTCTGGTGCAAGTTTTGTTCTAAAAGATTGCGCTTTTTGGCAACAAACATTTCAGGTGGAGTTAATGTGAAACTCTCTTTTAGAGGGGAAGAGCTGCTTGCCAACAATGACTACCATTAGTTTTAGCTTAAATATGCATGTTTGGTCAGCTGCCTAAATCTTAAATGTACACCTGATATATAAAAAGAAAAGGGACAGCGCTTTGATACCAATCGTCAACAGATAACAAGGTCAGGAAAAAGTTTTAATTGAGAAAAAAAACAGTGAGGGAGAGGGAAGTAGTTGACAACCATAACATGTAGATGTGCTGAATAATAAGGTGTGTTTTGGTTCAAATAAGAAATAAATTTTAAAAAAGGCGACCTAAACACCAATTCTAGCAAATCATCAGTAGAGCAGGCGTTTAAATTAGCTACAGCTGTATTAGACTAGCTAATACCAGCGGTAGCTAATCTATCACAACAATCACTTATCAATAATCACAAAATAAACATCAAGCCTACAAACATAAAACTGTAATGGACTGAATGTTCTGTTCTTTGTGTGGAAAACATTTGAGTGTTTTTTTGGTGTTGAATTCTGAAACATGAAGTGCTGTTGTTGTCAGTTGCTATGCGAACAAGTCTGATGTAGCGCAACTGACACAGAGAACGAGAAAAAAAGTGGTTTTGAGTTATTTTGCAGTTTTTCTGCGTTATTTTTCCATTTGCTGTGAAGCTGCACTAACGTATTAATACCTATATCTCCAGCTTTCATTTTGTGTCTTTTATATTGTGATTCAGAGTGCGCGTAATAATGCAATGCCATTAAAAGATTAATTTATTGTAGAGCTCTTGACACATTTTTACCAGTTTAGATCTGAGGCCGTTTCTACATCTTGGTTATCATCAAACTGTTTCTACAGGTTGACGTCTGGGCCGGCGGATCCCTGAGTAACTCCTAATCTTTTCATTTTTTTATGTTCTGTGCAGCGTTGGGAACCATAATAGCAACAAAGGGGCCTCTTCAACATTAGGTGGGTGATCAGAAAGTGCTGACCGGTGTACAGCTCCAACGTTGGGCTTTTAGCTATAATTACAACAACTCCAAACAAGCAAGGAGGGTTAACAGCTTATTGATCGAGTGCACCCAATACTTTGCCATTAATGTACCTTTTTGTTCATTGCGGGCTAAATAAAAGCAGGTTTTAACATTAAAAGAAAGGGCATTAGAGGAGAATATTGGTCATTTTATCATGGTTTTCCACATATAATCTCATTCAGTGTGAAAAACATAGACCTCTACAAGTCCAATCCTTCCTTGTAATTAAGAATAGGATCACCAGAAAGCCAAGCGCAGGTGGATAAATCGTGGGTTTCATTTGTACCCAATCTTTTTGAAGCCTTGAGTGCAAACGCATCCTCCAAGATGCCAGCTTCCAATCAGGGCTGCAGTTTAATTATTGCCTTCAGGCACTGGATTGGAAGTAAGGAGAAAGACACAAAGGTGAGCTCTGGCAGTCCCAATCTAGCTGGATAAAAATAGTTCACAGAAGAGCAGAGAGAGAAGAAAGACAACCACTTGATATTCTACTTTCAGAGCCTACTTGTATTACCAGTATCTGTGTGGATTTTCTTACTGTAGGATTGAATGAAGAGTATATTTCATATCTGATGCACATCTAATAAAAGAAGACTGTGTTGAAAAGTCAGTGGTACTGGTTAATTTCCACCTAAGGCATAACACATCTCTGTTTATACTTCTATATACATTTATACAGGTATCTATGTACAGTTATCCATCTAGACGCTATTCAGTTGCTAATATGAAGGAGTTCAGTTGAAAAGATGCTTGAGTGACTGGTGGAGGTCAACAAACAAAAGCTATACTATTGAGTAAAGAAGAAAAATACCACATGAATTAGTAAAAGGAGTAAAAAAAAACTCATTTCAGCTTCAGCAAAGGGAATCTGAACCCAAAGGTTTTTGCTTCTGACTGCGGGTCAATGGAAGTTAGTCTTATTGAATGGTAATAGTTTACTGTCCGTGTGGGAACAAAATCTGTTTAAACTGGCACTTTAGTCACAATATTGAAATTAACAAACTTTGTTAAAGACAAAAATTTGTCTCTTTTTAACAAGTTGCAGCAGATGAAAAGTTATAGTTGTATTTGGGTGTTTTCAAACTACAATCCAGTAGATTTGGTTTGATTTGGGGGGGCAAAAATCTCAACATTTGTTACATTTTCAGATAAAACAAACCCCTTGAAAAACCTGTTCCCTAACTCACCTGTGGTGGTGCTGCACCAAGAACCACTGAAGGAAATGACACAAAAACCTCTGAAGAAGACACTGAGCGCAACTTCCTTATTTGTGAAATGTAAGACAAAGACAGAGTGGGGTCAGATTTTAGTGGTTGTGGGATTTCTTTTTTTTCGTTCGCAAACGATCACCAGACATTTCTGCCGTTAGCGCTAGACTGTTGAGTTTGTTTTGGTTGTATTTACCCAGAATGCCCTCTGCCATCATCTGCTTTTGGATCGGTCTCCGGTCTGCTTGGCATTCAAATTTGAAAAAATTAAAACTGCACCAGAGTTCACGTCAACTGAACTAAGACAGATTTTTAGGCAGAGTTTTAGTTAAAAACCACAATGTTAGTTGTAGAGTCAAATCTTAATGCTTGGTGTTGCCATAAAAGCTCGAAGATGTCTACAAGTATTTGATTCAGGATTAATATTAATGCCATGACTAAGCTGAGCCAAGAAATGAACAAACCGAATTATGTGCTGACTGATGTGAGGCTTGTAGGGATAATACAGAACAGAAAAATGCTGCACAAGCTGCTCGATGTAGCAGATAACATCACACACGCTCTTCAACAGGGCTGGGCAGTTCTGGTCCTCAGGGTCCAATATTGTGTTGATTTTAGTTGTCTCCCTGCTGGAGCACATCTGATTTAAATGAACGGCTCATTGGCATGCTGCTGCAGAACTCAGTGGAGTGCAGAGCAGCTAATTCAACCATCTAAATCGGGGGTCTAGAGCAGAAAAGCATTAAAAACATGAAGGCTTCAAGATCTCGAGGAAAACATTTTCCCACGCAACATAAACCCATTGAAAACTTCAATTAAAGTTTTCATCTGCAGCAGCATAGACAAGTACATAAGTTGGTGCAAACAAAGGCTTCCTGTTGTTTATTTAAAGGAGACCTAATAAGCAAAATTCACTATTTTCACATTTTTATACTTCCACTTCAGTTTCTACTGCTTTTAAAAACAACACAAGCAATTAAAAAAAGCAAACACCCAGCCATTTTTTGTCAATAGGTTAATCTTTTTTGGTGTCTGGAAAATGAGCCATTTCAAAAACCTCCCAATTATTGAGTCGCGATCGACGGGCACTGTGCCGTTACCTAGCAACCACAGCAGAATTACACCCATCAACTAGCAACCCAAGCTGAGCTTCAGCATGTTTAGTCAGCTGGTTTAACTGCTGCATGCGCTGTACAATGGCTGCTGGAAAAGAGAAAAGTGTTTTGTTGCTGACTTATCAACTAGAAACCACTTGCTGGTTATTCATCTTGTTGGTTGTGCTTCTGCTTTTCAAAGATGTAAATTTGTATAATTATTGGATTTAAAGTGACAAATCAGCTCACTCTGAAAATAGTTCAAATTAGGCAGAACTGACCAGACTAAAATCTCATTACGTGAGAATAATTTTGGGCAAAAAATGTTCTGCATAGCCTATAGGCCAATCCTAAACTGTTTAAGGAAGAATAATAGAACACGTTTAATTTTTACCTTTGGTTTTGGATTAACTAGAACAATCATACTTCTCATATTTAGCATAGCAGCACTGAACCAGTAACAAAATGTTATATTCTGTAACACTGAACTCCATAAAACCCTCTGTTAAGAAAAATCCACTCATTATAATGAAAATATGATATAAATACACAGTCTGCATTATCAATCATTACTACTATGTGACCAACTCTGTTACATAATGAATGTCTTACTTAATTTTCCTCGATCTGTTTGCTCACCTTCAGTTGTACAACCTTATCGAGTGACGACAGATGAGCTTCCCTGCAGGATTAAGGTAAATATGACACTGCTGCCAAAACAGCAAAATAAGGAGTGTCATTATAAGGGCCTGAACTGATTTAAGGAAAAAGTACAATCTTCTTAAACAGGACATGCTTAGCTATATTTCTCAAAAAGTCATGATTTCTTTAACCCTCATCAAAACATCAGATACGTACTTCAGTAAGTATCTCTTACATAAGTAAGAGATTCTTACAGTAAGTATTTCTGATGTTATTTTAATCCAGTCTTTCTCAGGTAGTGCATGTGATGAGCTCAAAGTGTGACGCTATAGTTAGCTTACCAAAGAATAATAATGGATAAATGGCCGGGTCACTAAAATGAAGATACCGGTGGAAAGTTTCTCAGGCTGAGTTGCAGAACTTTTGCTTTTGAACACTATTACCACAGGCATGCAGATCTAGATCTGCGGCTGTGCTGAATGAAATATGACTGTGATGAGGCGGTGAGCAGCGCTGCGCCCCACGCTGACTAACTGCATTTTAACATCTAAAAAAAAAATGTTTATGTTGGACTATCTACTGGCTGAAAGAAAATATTTTTGCCAATGCAACTCAAGTCTATTGCTTTTATCTTGCTTTGTGCACACAACACAGAAAATGTTTTTGACACCCATGTGTTTTCTATCATATAAATAACTCTACTAGGCTTGTTCATAGTTTTTTTGTGGCCAGTCACAATTACAAAACAGCACCACTAATCTTTTTGTTTCAGGTTGTTTATAGTAAGATGCTGTGTTATTGCGGCGGGAATTTCAAGTTAGGTGGTCTATGAGTGTTTGTTAAATATGGTAAGTGGTCCTGAAAAAGTTTGAGAAATGCTTTTGGAGGACATTAATCAATGAACTGTCAATGGTTTGCCTCTCTTGAATGTGAAAACAGTCTTTTTGTGTGTACTTCATCTCATGTACACGTTCTGATGCAAGATCGCATCGTGTCTCGATAGTACAGCAGGTCTCTGCTTCAGGGGCAGGAAGAGCAGAAACTGCACACTCCAAGAAGAAAAAAAAGGGGGAAAAGAAAAGCATGGCTGTCAGCATGTTCCCCACTGCACCAAACATTAAACATCTTTCAGCAAGTCAGCATGCACTTGGACTAACAAGTCTCTCCTCCTCTGTCTTTCCTCTGCACTGACACACACAATCTAACACACACGGGGAATGTCCTCAAATGTCTCCTTGACACGGGGGCTCTTCAGCGGAGGGAGAACAGCTGATAAGGAGGAGGGGGATGAAGGGCAGGCGAAGAACAACGCATATCGCTGCCAGCACACGGAGAACCGTTTGTCCTCTTTCCGTCTTTCTGCTTGAGATTTTGTCACACTTGAACGTTTCAGATCGTGAAACTAACATTAATATCAAACAAAGGCAACCTGACAAAATTCACAAAGCAGTGATTAGCTAGGCTAGCTGACCTGGCCTTACATGGAATCAAATCATGAATTAACTGTGGTTAGCTAAAGGGGAAATATTATGCAAAATTCACATTTTGCACATTTTTATACTTCTATTTGGTTCTCAAATGGTTCAAAGAGAAACCTAAGAGCTTAAAACAAAAACCCTAGCCAGTTTTTGAGAAAAACATTTCTAGAAAATTAGTTATTTCAGAAACCTGCAGAATGTAGCATCACAAATCAGCAGGCACTACCCCTTACCAAGCAACCCAAACGAAGCCTAGCTTGTCACCTAGCAACCCAAGCAGAACTCCAGCACATACAATGGCTGCTGGAAAACACTATTTTGCTGTTGACTTACCACCCAGAAACCACTTGCTGCACTCTTGTTGGTTGTGCAGGAAGCTCTATTAATGCCTTTCAAAGATGTATGGTTGCATAAAGGCGCATCTGCTTACAGCCATTTTCAGGTGCGAGTGCAAACGTTGAGTTATGGGGCGGCGCTAGCAGCAGTGGCTTATTTGGATTTAAAGTGACAAGAGACCCTAAAACAACTCAAAATAGGTAGAACTGATCAGACAGAAATCTCCTTATCTAACAATGATTTTGTGAAAAAAAAAGTAATGAACATGTTTTATATAGCCCATAGAGTTATTCTAACCTGTTCAAGAAAACAAAATAAGTCAGCTTTAAATATTTTGTTCAGTTTCACAAACCAAATAAACTAGCTAATGAAAAAATACAATTTTGCAATGACTGTTTCCATTAAGTAAGAAATCCAATTACAATCAAACGTAAATAAGTTTATTAACATGAGAAATTAAAAAAACATGCAGCGTCATGATCCTCCGACCACTTCCTGTCGTTGTCTTCTTTGTGGTTTGCACCAGTAGGAACATCCGGCTGTCTAACATGCGACTCGTGTGATGTGGAAAAAATTGTTTCCATTGTAGTTTTATGTAATAAACCAAAAAAAAACACCTGATCCTAGAGCCAAAACATTTTAGCAAAAAACAAGCTTTTTTGTAATTGCCATTTTTCCATTGGGTGAATTTACTTTCTAAGTTGTGCACTTCTATGGTAAATGGAAACACAGCTATAGATAAACAAGAAACAAAGATTGATCTGTGTGAAGAGTGGAAACAAATGACAGAGATATCAGGCTTTTCTGTCAGTTGTCACGCTTGCATATAGCCCATATTCTAGCTTCATACAGGACAACAAGAAACACACACACACACAAAGTCATACTGCTGGGAGCAGAACTAATCCATTTTCCCTTCACAGGTCATAGAAATGCTCTGAATTTACCAGCAATAACCCAAAAATACCTACCTTAACTGCCCTGATTGCACACTGATTATACATATACATACAATAGCTTTACATACCAGCTGTGGCCTACTAACGAGAAGCCAATTAAAAGAAAACAGTGAGCTTAGATTTCATTTTGACGTCACATCTTTCCATCCAGTGACATTGATGGTTGACTTTCGCTTACCTTTACACCCGTTTCTGTCAAAATATTGGGGCGTCTTTTACCAGTGCTGGTCTGATGTAAGAAACAAGCTAAACATAGCTAGAAATAAATACCAGCAGCAAAGTCTGTACTTGTGAAGCTAACAGGACAAAAACAACATTTACCACGTCAGAAGCCTGTTTAAAGCAAACCGAGGTCAATGTGCTGGGATTTTTATGCCACTGTGCTTGACTGATGCAAAAAAGCATCTGTGAGCAACATGAATGTTGATGAGGACTTCCCCATGAGGAATCAGGATGGCCTTCCTCTTGTCACACATCATCAATTCATAATGCGTCACAGGCAGCAGTTCCTTTTGCTTCATTCTAGTTTACTGCTGCAATATGAAGCTAAATCTCTGCCAACTGAGAGCGTACTCCTCGTTGTGTCGCTTGGAGGCCAGATTTCATAATTAGCACTAAGTTTAGGAACGTTATGGTAAAAAATTCTGACATGGATTTGTGTTAAATATGTTGACAGAGCTAAATTAAGATACTCATGCTAATATGTTAGGCATAAAACCCACACACCGACTCTCTGACAGGTCATCAGTAGAGAAATCGTATAAATTAGCTAATCACCAACCGCTAGTGTTCAGATGATCACTTATTAATAATTACGAATTATAAATAAAACCTGAAAAGCTAAAACTGTAACAGACTGATTGTTATGTGTTGTGGTTTTTATGTCCTGTTCTTTGATTGTTTCTATGTTGATTCTCCTAAAAGACTTGAATGTAATTTTTGCTCTGCCGGCGAGTGGAGCTGTTGTCAGTCGGTTGCCATGGCAGCCTGTGTGTGTGGGTGTGTGTGTGTGTGTGGAGTAAGGCCAACACTGAGTAAAAAGAAAAAAAAAAAGATTATACAAGTGGTTTTGAGTTGTTTTCATTGTTGTGGTGCACTGCATCCGCTGTAACTTCTGCAACATCAATAAATGACAAAAACTGGACTAATTGCCTTGTTTCTTCGTAGAGAATCAAAATATTCATAACAGTTACCATATAAGATAAATATAAAAAAAACACGAATGTCTCCTACAGTGCCGATTTTGTAAAATTAAATTAGCTGTCCAGTATAAAAGAGAAATTCATTTAATCCTTTCTTGTATCTTGACAGAAACCAAACTGTCTATAGATTTGTATCTAGAGAACACCTAAATAAGTCACACTGTGTAGAAATCTGATAGGAAATTAACTTTTTGGTGACAGATTCCTGTTCATTCGACTTTGGAATAGCTTTGTTTTGAGCACCACTGGCTGTAGCGGCTAATAGGCGCTATCCTATCCAGTAATATGGATGGTCTAGAACTCTTGTGGTTAACTTATGCTGCCACTCTTTTTAGAAAAAAGTAGCTTTTCTCTTCAGCGCTTCCATACAACTCATAACTATTCAGTGCTTTTCTAACTACTGCCACTAAACTTTAATATATGCTATATATATGCTGCTTTTTATTTATTGTTGATGTCTTTCCACTTTGTCATTGTGTTAAAACACACTTATATGACCCAGACTTGCTTTTCTATTGCTGGTCACACTTAATGATTATTAATTAATCAAGTGGATCTGATTAACATCTCCTGGATGCTACTTAGGCAAACTAGACATAGAGGACATTGGTTGGAACGTTGAGTTATCACCAGGCGAGAGCATCAGGAAATGTTTATTTCTACACAGTGACTGTTGAGATTGGGGAATTTGTAAAATTGCAATGTTTATATTTGCCTCTTCACATAATAGCCATCGTGTTTGTGAGTCAGTGGTGTCACTGCAGGAAACAAACAAACAAATCATCTTATTTCCTGTAATGTTGACAGAGGGAGCACAGCCACAGCCTTTGTCATTTCTCTTTTACAGATTTATGAAGGTTTAATATCTGAGTCAGGTTCTTTCATATTTGTGATTTGATGGAAAATGTTTCTAAAAATCAAGTGACATCATTCAGCTGCGTTGTATTCCCTAAAGCTAAACGTTAGCTGCCGCCATGCAACATAATAACCACAAAAAAGTATATTTTAAGCATTTAAATCAGAATTTTAATTAAAACTGACAATGTTTAGTTTGGTGTTGCTGCTGTAAAAGTGTAAACGGTAATGCCTGGTTAAACCGACACACTTTCGGATTATATCGACTGAATTTTTGTCCCAATTGTTCAGTTTTATTGCTGAAATTTTATTTTATTTGTACCTTAGAGTTGCTGTGTCTTTCCACTTTGTCAGCATCCTTTTCTTTCTTCTTCTCCTCTTTCTTCTTGTCACGCTCCTTCTGCAGACGAGAAAGAAAATATTACTCCCCAAAAAAATTAGAAAAGAAGACCAAAGAAAAGCTGGGAAAACATAACTTGAGATTTAAGATCCCAAATCTAATAAAAAAAAGGTAGTTTTGAAATATTAAAGTTTTAGTTTTTCTACCTTGAATTTTCTATTTTATTCCACAAAGTACAACCCTTACTACTCTTCGAATGGCCCAAAACGCTACTATTACACCTCTAGGCCTGAAGGTGGCACTAAACAAGGAGTAAGGGACATAAAGCCTCCATGTGAGGTTAGCAGTAATTAAGAAATTAACAAGAAAGGTGAACAACAAAACGTGAGCAGCTGCTGTGGAACGTTTAGTGCCGTTTTGCAAACAAGAACATGAAATCTGCCATGGTTGATGTATATGACATGTTTGGGGTCATAGGTCAAGCTAAACGGCAAGCTAACGTGTCAGTACTTTTACAAAATGGCAAAATTTTCAGTCTGGGACCCGTTTTGTTTCCCCTAAAAACAAAACGTGTGGAAACAGGACACAAAAGGTTGCAAACTTTCCTGTTTTAGAAGGAAAAAAAAAAAAAAAACATTCCTGTGTGGGCGGAGCCTGAGTGGTGGTGAAAAAAAATGCATGCCGCACTTCTCAGGTTATTAGTTGATGTTTTTATATTGTTATTCTTAGGCTGTAATGTTAAATTCACTCTAAAATTACACTTTATGTTTATATATCACACAAAATTCAATTAAAGTTTGTGGTTGTTTTTTATCTGGATCCCCATTACTACTACTGCTGCTACTTTTAACTTTGGTCCAAATCATAAAAGAACTTTTACTGCAGTCACTGTAAAAACAGTTACACATGCTTAATATAACATTAGTAACGTAATATATTTATTTATTTAGCTATGTCCAATTATAACACTTTAGATAGTAAAATCAATAGGATTTGCTACATTAAACAATATATATAAAGAATGTTTTCATTCCTCTAAAAATAACACTTTTGTCCAGCGTTGCTGTTGCATTATGGAGAGAAAAAAAACAACCTTTTAAACCATGCGTTGTACTTACATTTTAAATGTAACTATACAAAAACACATTGAATAGCATAGTTATAACATGACAAAGTGTAAAAGAAAGTTTATCACATATTAATACTTTACAGAATGGGCTTAAGAGTTATTTAACTACACTTCAACAAGCCAAATAAAATAACTTTTCTAGAAAACCACATCCTACGATCACTATTTGGTGTAAAAATACCACCATCAATTTGACTCTGATCATAATAAAGTGCGATGTTTGACAGGAAAGCAAAATGAAGGCACTTTTCTTCCTCACCAGCCCATCTAATGTCCAATATAACACCGAATAGGGTAAAGCTACAGTCCCCATCACAAAGGTTTGCTGCACATCACATCTAGGATTGGATGTGTATCCCTAATGTGATATTAGTGCACTCAGTGTGCAGATTTAACACGCAGACATCATCCAGCAGGACAAAGCTGATGTACTTTTTCAAGTTAATGCTTCTGTGTGCTGTGTTATGTGCAAAAGAGGCTGTGTTGATTGCCAACAGGGTTTAGGTAATGGTTGCCAGAAAGGCTGCAGTTTAGCGAGCGCAGCCTATAATCTTGTCATTATAGCGACAATAACTCTCAGATGCCTCTGCTCTCCACTTGCTGCTTAGTTGTTGGTATTTATTTATGTGGAGAGGCTGATATTTCTTCTGGGATCTTGATGAACAAAGGTATGTATGGATCAATATTTAAGAGGATGGAAATCAAACCAGACAAGGGAATCTGCTTTGACTGCAGCAGCAGCTGTAATTTTTCAACTTGGAGGAATAAAAGGATGAAATAATAGAATATAAACCAGAAAATAAGGAAAAACGCTCAAAATGAGACATTTACTGATGATTTTATTGCTTAAATTTTTAAACTCTTGACTATTTTTCTCAGATATAAACAAGAAGCAGGTAAATTATAGCAATTAAGCATCTAATATGCTATGAAAAAGTATTTGTTCCTCTGAAAGATTTATTCTGCTTTTAAATTATTCAGATTTAAGAAATATATTTAATTTTATTTTAATTTGATCTTTGTTTCATTGAGATCAAAGATCTGATTTACAAAAGAGAAACATTAAGATAAAACAAACTACGAAACAAAAAATTTAAAAAAATTATACATATTTTATAAATAACCTTAAATTATGCTTTTTGTACCTAAACCTTTTTAATAAAAGCAATTTAGATAAATCTAATGCGATGAAATTTAAAATGTATTTGCCTCTTTGCAAAAAAATTTCTTTTGTTTTGTTTTTGTCTGAATTTAATGCTTCAGATTAAAGAAATATTGGATTTTATTTTATTTTGACCTTTATTTATACAGGTTGTCTAATTGAGATGCAAGACCTAGTTTACAAGAGAGATCTGCTTAGATAAAAATAAAACAAAATTAAATCATAAATATTATATCTGTAACTATTACAGATAATCCTAATTAATACAAAATTAAGTTCTTAAATTATGCTTTTTGTATCTAAACCATCCTGGCTTTGTTTAAAAAAGTAATTTGAATTGAATTGAGATGATTTCTACAAATTTGGAAGGAATTTTCCACCAAATAAAGCAAATTATCATTTAAAAACGTAATTTTGTGCTGACTGATTAATGATCTTAACTGACTGGAATTTTCACGGTTTTGTAAACATCTATTAGAGAGTTTGAACATATTACCTCCAAACCTCTCTGGCCTGCTCCAGGTCTCTGACTCCATTAGCTGGGAGCTAATGATGCTAGCATTACCCAATTTGTTTGTGCAGCATTAGAAGGCCTTTATACTCCTATCTGATCGCCTCTAATAACACAGAAAACTGCAGCGGCGTTCACTCCTTCACAAATAATAACACCTCAACGCTGAAGTTTTCAATCAGTTTCTGTCTATTTAGCCAGCAGAAAACTGACCATGTGAATATGACTAAATAAAAGTATCGGCAGACTTAAAAAAGTAAGAATGGAATCAGAAATTTGTGATAGGAATTATCAGCACAATTGATATATGAAACAATGTATGGCCTAAAACACAATTCTTATAAAACTTATGGAACAATATTTTAGTAGTAGAGGAAAGGGGGACAAGAGCTGAACTCTAAATCTCCTCTTAGTCTAACGCTGCAACACAGCAAGGCGAGATAAACGATTTTGCAGGATAAAGAAGAAACCCACACCTCTGATCTGGCCTTGTCAGCCTGGGAGGAAGGTGAGGTGGAAGGAGCAGCTGCTTCAGCTTTCTGCTGAAAGACAGAAAATCGGCTGTTAGACATGAAGACGAGAAAAAGAAAAAAACCGACAGAACATTTAGACGAGCATGGAATAGGTCATGGTGAGAAGAGAAAAGTGGAGCAGAGAGAGCAGAGAGTTAATTAGAAGTAAAAGAGGATTTGCTTCTTGTACACAGAAGTGAGTCTTGAGTCATAAAAGTTACAGAGGCTTTATTAGCCGCTGCTGACCTCTGGGAAAGACTGAGCATGGCTGGACCTTTGTTCTGGTTGTTTCACCAAGCTGTGGATTTTTTCTTATTTTTAGATGTCATGGTGGTACCACTGTTTTAAATCGGTCTGAATCTGTTTATGTCTATCTTATTGTGTCTGTATTTTGGTTTTTTACCCAGATGCAGAGTTGTGTCATTGTAACCAATAGGAAATTTTAACTGCAGTAGCCCCAATTCAACCCAAAGAGGGCAGCACTGAGACCGTTTTAGGCCAAATATTGCAGAATTAAACTATCGTTTCACAGAAATATCAAAATTTGCAACGTAACATGAAGATAGTAACACCCCTAAGGTCCAATATATACATTTTATCTTAAAAAAAAAAGTTAACTTGGGATTTAGCTACTCTTTAAAGTGAAGTGAAAGCATGTTGTAAACAAATGTACAGAAATCAGAACAAGGAGAACCAAGATCAGAAGGGATTAAAAAAAAGCAACAAAAAAAAAAGATATTTGAACTTGAATAATGATGATTAGAGCAGCCACAATCAGGCTTACATTGACATTATGGTGCAAAACGTCGTCCTTCTGGTCCAATGTCAGGCAGCAAAGCTCACAATGTGGCTCTGCACATACAGAGGCAGATGAATAAAGGATAAGGAGGAATAGCTAAAGACTTTAGGGAGAGACGGAAAGAACAAAGTAAGGGAAGGTTCATTTTCATTTCTCCATTTGCATGCACGGCACTTTCATGTTCAGGACACTCCGGAGACTTCAAACCAAGTAAGTGAAAAGCGCTGCTAATGCTTTCAGCAGCTTAGTGCCCACAAAATCCGTCATAAAAGCAGGTGAGCAACAAGAAATGAAAGCGCTACCATCATTACTGCCATTCTCAATATGTCGCCGCGACCCGTACTGATCCACTCCCATCAGCCGCACAGAACTTCCTGCAGCTCTTCTGCTGACAGTTAACAGATTTAACTTCTGATGCAACCGTGCCCTTGTTTGCATCTCGCTCCTATTTATGTTTTGCCGTCTGGATGTTTGCTCCATTTCTCGATGCATCGCGGCTTCCCGGGAGATTTTCGCCTCGTCTAGCTTAAGCTTCTTCTCAACTGCGTGTTTCAAAAAATGTGCCAAGAGTTTTAAGGTCAAAAGGACGGAAAAACAGAACAGAGCCGTGTAAAAAGCAGAGAATTTCATAGTGTTTTCTAGAAGGTGAGAGATGATTTTGATACAAATACAAGAGGATTTGCATCAAGACACAAAACTATATCAGGCTGGAGGATATTTTTCTGCTCCTCAAATAATCAGTTTATTCAGTTTTACCAAAAAACCAGGGCAAAATTAATACACCATTTTGTTTGTATTGCGAGCAATGATAATCTTACTAATACTGTTTGCCTTGACCTTTAACCCCAGATGAAAACAAGGCAAATACTGAATAAAATGAATTTGGAAAAACTAAAGCTACAGTTAAAAGTAGAACAAATTTGAAATGGTTTGTGTCCAGGTTGTGTGGGGTCCGTGAAATGCAACATTTTAGTCTTTCGTCTGTGGAACAAATTAACACAAAAAATGAAGATTCAATCAGCTATTAGATAGTAAAGCAATGAAACAAACTAGTGCAACCTCCCCAAGACTTCAATCTTCGTTTTTATTAGTTTTGCACATTTGAAATGTTTTCCAGTTTCAGTGTTAAATGTTCTTAAGGAATTAAAAGTTTTGTATCTTTAAGATAGTATACTGACATTAAAAAACCATTTTTACTATTACATGAGTTGAAGACAGTCTCAAAATAACATTATTGTTTATCACAATAATTTCTGTGACAAATTATTGTGAAACAAAATCTGTTATTGTGACATAAACTAAAGATAAAAACAGTAAGGATAAAATAAAACTTAGTCAAAATTTACACTCTTCCATAAAGGATATTTACATTTATACTAAGTTTTATCTTTACTTTTTTCAAATAGGAAAGTCACTTGTAAGAAGGATAAATTGTTCAATTCTTATTGGTTTTGACCTAATTATGGAAGTAAAAATTTTAGTAATATTGCAATAAATCATATTGTACTTTTTACTCTTAACTAGACAGAAATCTCCTTTATAAAAATGTTGTGCATTTTTCCTAGTGTAAGTAAGTAATCAAATAAGAAATTCATTGCATAATAAATTGATCATTTCCATTCTGATTATTAATATTTTTCAAAGGCAGATTTAATAATTCATTTCATTTATGGTTTTAATTGCATGTAGATTTTTATTTCTGTTTTATTTCTTGTTATTTGGGGTATTTAAAATATCTTCCAGTTCCAGTGTTTAATGTTCTTTAAAAAATTAAAGTTTATTAAATGTTCACAGGACGAACTTCCATCATTATCCCATTACTTGAAAATGATCTTATCGTTTATCGCAATAATTACTGGGACAATTTATTGTCCATCAAAATTTGATATCATTTGTATCGAGTTTGAAATTTTTAGCAATAACTCAGATGTCTTATAAGCTCTAACAAACGACTGAATGTCTTGAATCAGAAGCCTCTTTAATTTCTCCTGCTGCAGATAAAAAAATAAAAAAAAAACAAAAAAAAAAAAAACACACCTTTTGGCCTCTATTGCTAAAACCAGAAACATTTCCGAAAATAGGTGATCCAGCAAACATCAGTTCTCCTCCTCTCTAAAGCCCCTCAGGCAGAAAACTAATGCTGACTACTGAGGGCAGGACACAAACGTTTTCATCTTTCTCCATTTACATCCGTCTCCCCTATCAACCGTAAAGGCATCAAATGCTCTCGCTGCCTGTGGTGCTGAATTCACAACATTTTCCACTCTCTTCTCTGGCTCTGTTGGGGTCTTTCCGGGTTTTACCCCGCTCCCCGTTTAAGTTTCCCCCTCCTCTTTTTTGGACTTCAGAGCTGCAGGAGATGTGAGTCCGGCTGTAGACATGCAAAGACAGGCCGTTGACGATAAAGAAGCTGCAGGGTGAAGAGAGACAAGAAGAAGAGTAGAGAACAAGACGGCTGTTGAGTTGAACAGAGACAAGTATTAAGCCTTTTCGCATGACGTCACGCTCTCCAGAACTCCTCCCACTCCGCCATAATAGACATCAAAACAACCAATTCACTCCTATACAACTAGTCTAAAAATATCTGTAACCTAATATCGCTTTTATTTAGTTGATTCCACTTTAAAAATGGATGCTGCGCGGTCGACTGCACAAACAGAGAAGGATGCAAACCAAACGTATAATTTTATTTTATAACTTTTAATGTGGAAAGATGCGGTGATGGATATCAACTGTCAATCATAATGACTGTCAGCCCTCGGTGTAACCGCGGATTGGCAGTGAACACTTTTTACAAGGTAAGAAGACCAACGTTCATGTACTTTATAAGTAAGTATGATTAGAAAGATATCAAACATCACATTATGGAGAAGGTGCGTCTAACCGTTGGTAACCATGGAGACAATACCGCACCGTCATGTACCCTAGCATGTATGGAAAAAACTAGTTAGCATCTCATCTTTAGTACGTTTTTAAACCTGCTCCGGTTTAAGGGGAAACTCTATCTATGACATAGTGATATAAATCATGTGGTGTGAATTCAGTCAAAGTCGGTAATTTGATCAACACCTCAGGAGGGAGGAGGTACGGGTCGGTTTGTAAGCTAGCTGCTTCCAGCTTCTGTAAATACTATCGTCTATGAGCCCAACCAGATGTGTTACCTTCACAGACAAATTAGCTCGACTCGTATAAGTAGAAGCCATAAATAAACTGGCAAAAATAATTTCAGTCGCTCTGTTCAATACTCCCGTCCCTCACTTCCAGCCAACGATCGCTTAAATTCTGCAGCACATCTACATGTTAAGGTTGTAAAAGTCAAGCTAGCATAGCTTACCAACTTCCCTCTTCCTCACTATTTTTTTTTATTAAAACTTTTCACTGACCTGTGGGATGTGATACCCTTGAACCTTATTATCTTTTCATTATGTTGACAATTACTACCAAAGCACTTTTTCTTTAATTTATCAGGTGTACATTTAAGATTTGGCGCATTATGGTGATAACTTGAAAGCTGAAACCAATGGTGGTCATCGCCTGTGAGCTGGAGTGTGTCACGCCACGTTGCAACTTGTCTGTAAATCTAAAAAAGGCGCCTCCTCAAATAACCTCGGTGATAACAGAAATAGTATACAATCACTGATATAAAAGGCAAAAAAAACTCAGAAGTACTCTGAGAAAAAACTCTCTCGCTGCAGGTCCTTTAATGTCCGCCGATGTCAGAGGATTGGCAGTTAACAAGGTTGCCACAGCCGAGGCTGTGGACACAGCAGGCGGGGCAGTTCAATGACTAACGCAGACAAATAAGGTTGAAAATAAGCAAAGTCCCCCCTGAGGCAACTCCGCTGCACTCTTGTGACATTTTTAGGCCAATCAGTGGAGTCATCACAGAGGGTTGGCAAGATGCACTCTGAAATAAGACGCACACACAGCTACTAATTCACCCTTGACACAACAATGAACCGATGTTGCAGGAGCAGGGGAAATGGAGAGCATGCACTCATGTACTTCGGCACGAATAAAGTCCTCCGAGCTTCTATTATCTGCTTTACCGTGACTCCTCTGAAAACGGAGCCACTGAAGCATGAAACAAACACGCACACTGCATAAAATATCTAGAATCATTCATTTCAATGAAAAACAAACTTGTTCTGCACAAAAGTTTCTGAATTAAATGTACAGGAAAGTCTGACTCATTTTTCTGAGAATGACCCGGGTCGTGATTATTTGGTAATAATCACGACCCGGAGGTCCAATCAGAACGTGGCATTAAAATCTCCACTTCAATGGTTCTCATATATATCATCTATACTTAGACTATATAAATATAAAGCTTTATTTTGTTTATGTCTTCTCCGCACAGCATTTGTTTCCTCGGAAATGTAATCATAATTATTTGGGTCAATATTGGAATCTTTTTTTTTATCTAAAATAAATTTTCAATAAATTTGGAAAATCCATACACTTGAAAAACATAAAAATTTATTTGAACATAAAGTTTTACTTCACTTAGGAACTTGCAAAGTTACAACAAAACAATAACTATTTGCACTTTATTAGGCTCAGAATCAACATCAACAAGCTCAACAGACCAAAACAGACAATAGAAATATGATAATTTTAGTGAAGCGATTTAAATTAAATAAAGAAATAGTTTATTTACTTCCAGACCTGAGTATAAGAGGATTAGCCAAGGGTCATGCACAAAGGTTGTTGGTAATTGCTTAAAAGAAATGCAGCCAAGTGGCTAAAATGTCAACTTTGGCCGGAAAATGGAGACTTTTCAAAATAAGAGCATACTTGGCAAGCTGATTTGCCAAGAAAAACCTGAAACTGCAAGAAGATAAATTTCATACATGGATTTCGTTTTTAACACTAAAATTGATTAATTGCAAAGCCTGAGTATGCATAAACAGTGGACTGTTGTCTGTGAGTTTCACTTTTACAACTAAATTACAGAAATTAATTGGCTTTCATTATATTTTATTGCACATTTTTAGAAGTTAAAATGTACTATTTCACTGACTGTTCAGAAAAATATCAATCAATAGCACATTACGACAATTCATGGGCAACTTACTTGTGGTATTGTAGTTTCTGTTTTGACTGATAAAGCAATACAATAAATCAGAATAAATTTAAAGTGTAACTAACTTCAAATTATCATTTTTTTCCCAGAGACTGTCCAAAGGCTCCTAACTTTATGTTTCTGTGCAAATGTTGACTTGCTAAGGACAAAGCAGAGCTGCAGGCCTAAATGTCACTATAAAAAAAATCACAAAAGCAGCAAAACAAAGGCACTAGATTAGTCTCTAGTCATTTTTTTGAAAACAAAAACCTGCTAAAGCAGGGGTGTCAAACTCCAGTCCTCAGGGGCCGCTGTCCTGCAACTTTTAGATGTGCCTCTGCTGCACCACACCTGAATAGAATAATTAGGTCATTAGCAAGGCTCTGGAGAACTTATCTACACAAGGAGGAGGTAATTAAGCCATTTCATTCCAGCGTTTTGATCCTGTGGCACATCTAAAAACTGCAGGACTGAGACCCTCAAGGGCTGGAGTTTGATACTTGTGTGCTAGTGGATCTGAAAAGTTGTTAAAATATAGCAACAAAACTGATAAGTTATCAACAGTGTGTCTTTCTTCTTGCCCTCTGCTCTGTTTTAGCCCCTCCTCTCACCCCACACTTGGCCACGCCCCTCTGTCTCCAGGCTCCGCCCACTTTGGTAAAATTTTTCTAAACTTGTCAGTTAAATCACAACTTCTACTTTTATTAAACCAGACAATCTGAGTCATTATTCGGTTCCCAACTCAAACTGCAGCTCAGAGTTACCGTCGTCCGCCTTCTCATCTCCCTTCACCATCTGTGTGAAACTACTTAAAGTGATAATGAGTTGTTTTTAATAATCAATTTGCATATAAAAGCGAAGATGTGCATGTGGGCAACCGAAACACATCCTGGATCACAGTCTGGCTCCTGGCGACGCCTCAGAGAAACACAGAAGAAGAGAGAGATTTCTCTGATGGTGTTCATCAGTTTCACACCCTTTGCTGAGTTTGATTTAAAGTGTTTCCACATTTTTTTCCCATTTGTTTTCTGGTTCCTAGGAGATGCAAATTGAAAATCTGCTAGCAAGAAATATAATTATTAGTGCAACTCCATTACAGGGTAATGTGTTGTGTAAAATAGAGACACAAAGGATTAAAAAATAATATTTTAGATATATTTTGAGCAAAACATGATAAATAAAACATTCATTTTCCTCTCATTATGCCATGTTTGGTGGCATTATATATTATTTTGTCATCCTGAAAAAATAATATATAATGATAAAATAATTTATATTGCTATTTTCACCCTGTGGTTTGTACTATAAAGTACCTATTTTCATTTAGCTTAACCAATTCTGATTATTTTTTCTTCAAAAATTGCTGAATTTTCGCATTTTCCCATTCAAATGCTCGGAAGCGCAGCAGGTGAGGCAGCAGTGAGCTGAGTTTCACCCGAGATTGCGCAACCTCTCGCTAACTGAACTGGCTGCCATTCTATGAGAGCATGTTGCTCCTTTCTGTACGTCGCCAATAAAATTGTTAAAAAAAAAAATTTATATATAAACTGATTTTCCATAATTTGGCTTATGTATATACTTTACAGTGTTTTTTGTCACCAACTGTGTGTGTAACGTGTTTCGTGTGCTGAGGAGCGATCAGAAACGGCAGAGAACAGACTCGAGGTGAGGCAGGCAGTTCTCTTGCCTCATGGCAGGGGGCGCTCATGATCCCAGACATTGTGACTCCACAACTGCAGAGTAAGAGACAGTAACAACGAACTAGCCACACAGTAAAGTGCAGCGATATATTTATAGTTTTCTCCTCGTACCTTAATGTTTTAGGCCTACTGCAACAAACTGAATGTTCTGCTCTTTGTGTGGGAAATATTTGAGTGTTTTTTTTGTGTGTGTGTGGCGTTGTTGTCAGCTGCTATGGCAACGAGTCTGCCCGTAGCTGCGCTGATACAGAGGGCGAGACAGAAGTGGTTTTGAGTTGTACTTCAACGGTTTGCAAACTATTCCAAGTTGTTGTTTGCCATTTTTTACAGTTTTGAAAACGAATCTTCTTTCAGAGATAGAGACTCTGAGTCTAAACACACAGAATTAGGAAGTCTGCTCACTTAAAAACAGTTCTAAAGGTTATCATTAAGTGGGTTTGTAAAGTCTTGGCATCAGTTCTGGCGTTGTTAGTGCAGTAATCAGGCCTGAAAGGGCTTCCACTGCCCTTTAAAACCAGAAAATGTCATTACTGTAATGGATCCAAAGAGAGAACAGGTCAGCAGAACCAAAAGCAAACAGTTTGTTGAGGGCAACATCAAGTCTGATGAAAGCAAAACTCAGCAAATGCATTCTTGTGAAAACGGCAAGTGTTTCTGGCCTAGTTTTTAATGCAAATATCTTATTACACTTGAAATAAGACAAAACTAACTTAAAAGTAACTTTGTAGCAAGATTTTGTTTTAAGTAAATAATTCCTTAATAATGAGGAGGAAGTATTTGTTCTGTTGGAAGATTATTTCACTTATAACAAGGGTGTGAAACTCATTTTCGTTTTGGGCCAAATCAAGATCCTGAATATTCTTAAAGGGCCGGTTGAGCCAGAATGTATTGATAAAACCTGTTAAACTGTTAAAATATAAATAAATGCTTAAAATTAAATAATATTATTGAACATCTTTTCAGTCATTCCAGGATTTCGTGATACTTTTTGTGATTTCTTTTGCAATAAAAATCAAAGTATTTGTGGTAATAATTTCTAAATATTTGCGCTTATTTAGGACAATAAATTTAACTTTTTATTACTCGTTGTATAGATGACGGACTATAATCTGACATCAATTAAAGCTGAGGCAGCTGTTTAATACAAGTAACAAAGTTTTTGGAAATTTTTGAGAAAAATCTGCAATAAACTCCCAATTATGTATTAGACACGTGATTTATAACAAGTTAATTTGGAACAAACACTTTTCATTGTTTAAAAGGAATTATTTACTTAAAACAAGTACATATAAATTGCTGAAAAGTTACTTTTAAGTTAGTTTGTCTTATTCCAAGTGTACTAAGGTATTTGGGATAGAAACGAGACAAAAACACTTGGAAAAATTTTGTGTTTTTGCAGTGGAGCCAAAAGAAGTAAAACATCTCAGCCATTCACAATCTAATTTTAAAGTTTCAAGAAGTTCTGAATGATTAAGAATTAAAGATATTTCATTATTTTGAGTTTGCTTTGAAAAAATAAGTGGAAGTCGATTTTGGTTCAGCGAGGTGGGAGATTTTCAACAAAGGAGGAGATAGAAAAGCTAAAGGGAAGGGAAAAGTTGTCATTTTACATAAGGATGATTTCTGTCCTCTGCCTATTTGGGCCTCTAACAACCCCACAGCTACCAGTCCAGCACAGATTACATAAAGCAGCCTCCAACCACTGCAGCTGTAACAGTAACATGCAGTGACTGAAAATGGAAAATACAACACGTGCTGGTGATACTCACTGAGGCTTCGGCCAAGGCCTCCTGGTCGTAGAACTTCTTCCTCTCGTATTTGTCCCGGATGAAAACTTCCACGGCTCTAAAGCTTGGAGTTAAGGACTGGAACTGAAAACATGTCAACCGCACTGCAAAAACACAAAATCTTAAGTATTTTTGATGATAAAACTCCTCAGTTTGGTGCTTGGGTCTCAACTAGCCCCTTTTTTTTTTTTAAAGACAATTTTGTTTACAGAGACTTTACAATATTTTTTTTTTGTCATTTCTGTTTATTTAAAATGTCTTCCAGTTCCAGTGTTAAATGTTCATAAGAAATAAAATTTATTGATCTACGAGAATAAGTTCTTGCATTATTATGCCATTACCACTGCATTACTTGAAAAAGGTCTCAAAATCACATTATCGTTTATTGCAATAACTTCCAGGACAATTTATCGTCTTATTGACTTAAAACAAACTCCTATATTTTGCTGAAAAGTTACTTGTAAGTTAGTTTTGTCTTATTTCAAGTGCAGTAAGATATTTGCACTAGAAACTAAAAACACGCAGCTTCAGAAAAGTGTTAATATGATCTCATCTCAAACTTCTCATCTTTTCGCAAAGATTTTGGTGCCAAACTGAGTTAATAACAATAACAAGAATTTATAACATTCTGATTAACTTCAGATGGTTACACACAGATCTAATGATTTGTTTGAGCCATTTATTTCAAGATTCAGAGATTTAAGCTCTTCTTGGAAATGGTAAATTAATTTATATTTGTTGGTTTCCCCCCTTGCTCTCTGCTATACTGTACCTAGCATAACCAGTGCTTTAGCTAGCATACTGTGCTATGCTAGCTACACTGCAGCTAGCATAGCATTGGTGCTAGTGCACTAACAGCTAGCTAGGATAGAATTGGTGGTAGCTAGAATACTGTAGCTAAGGTGCAGCTAGCATAGCTAATTAGCCTGAAGAAATCAAGCTCCTCTGTCCTCTGTAGTGCTGTCAATAATGGTTGAGTATACACTGCTCATACCCAAACCCTTTCTATCTGCTACGCTGCAGCTGGTTCACCCCAACATAGCCTGTCCTGAATGTTAATGCTAGTCAGTTAGCATAACCACCATTGACAGCAGCTAAAAGGCTTTCCTGAAATGGTAAGTTGTTTCTCCACCATTAGCAAGTAGAACAGCTGTACACAGGCATGATTGACAGCGCTACGACGCTCCTCCTGGCTCTGATTGGTTGTTTTCTTTTCTTTCTTTTTTTTTTTTTTCTTTTTTTTTCTCCGAAGAGTTTTTTTGCAGCGCTAGAGGCTCGCATTTTCCGCGACAGTAGGCTGACAGGAAGGGGGGAAGGAGAGAGGGAAGACATGCGGCAAAGGTCGCCGGAACCGGGAGTCGAACCCGCGACGTCCGCGTCGAGGACCAAGGCCTCCAAACGTGGGGTGTGCTAAACCCCTGCGCCACCACAGCACGCCCCGAGGTGCGCCACATTTCTTAGCCCAGGTAGTATGTTATCTGTATCATAACATGCTGTCACGACATGGTGACAGTTTTAAAAAAAAAAAAATTTAAAAACCATATTTTTCTCACAAAAGTTACATACCGCAGCTTTCAAACACATGTAGTTCTAAAAAATAACATGTTAAAGTGATCAATTTTATCATGCTTTATAGAGATTTGGTTATAAAACGATTCCTACAACTGCGACTGTAAAACTATATTTCACATATGCAAGTGTGTGAAACAAACTTTGAGGCTCCCACTATATTCCAAACTACAGCATCACAACACCAGCATTAATCCCAAACCTCTTATCTCCCCATTTCAGCAGCAATGCTTCTGTCAGATCAGTAATAGACCTCAAAAGATTGAGGAGCGATGACCACCCACACTTTTGGAGCTAAGCGATAGAATGGAGGAGGCCTGCATCTCAAAAGCAGCCTTTATTTATCACAGTGGAGAGGAAACAGCAGAGCAGATCGGACACAATCCACCGTGCCTCACAGGATAGAAAGAGAGAAATGACAGGATCGAGTGACGGCAGGGAAGTGTCCGATTAGCTTGGACGCTGCAACAACAAGGGAGCAACAAAGAGAGATTTAGGAACAAATATATCAAAAGAAACCACTGACAAAGTATTGCACATATACAGAAATAACCAAACTGAAAAACAATAAAAAATATGATTTATTCATGTGCTCATATGTTAATTTTAAGCCAAAATACAAAAGTCATAAAGGAGGAAGTCCAGCTTCTCTGCTTCTATAGAAGTGACTGGAGGAATAGAACAGATTAATTAACAAGTTTTTTTTGTTTGTTTTTTTAATTCATTTATTTTTCTACTTCATTTGGATAATTTGTGAGGTTTAAGCTGCAGTACGGATTTTTATGTTTTTATGATGCAGATAATCTGATTAATAAAAATCTCCTCCATCTCCTAAAGAGCCATCATTGTCAACTAAAGAAATATGGCGCTCCTGATCAAAAACAACCAATCAGAGCCAAGAGGAGGGTCGTAGCGCTGTCAATCAGGCTTGTGTACAGCTGTTATATGTGCTAATTGTTGAGAAACAGTTTTCTGAAAACCTTTCAACAGCCATCATTGGTGGTTATGCTAACTAGCTTTAGAATTCAAGACAGGCTATGTTGTGTATGTGTAGCGTGTACACGACCATTATTGACAGCACTAAAGAAGACAAAGGAGCTTGATTTTTTCAGATTATCTCATATTATACTGTCATGACATAGCGGCAGCTGCAACAAATATGTGAAAAACATATTAATTTTAAAATGTATGTATCTATAATTCATACCTTTAAAAATTAAAAAGGAAGAATGTGAATGAAGATGGGACCTTACAAAATAAAATGTCAAGTGCTAAAAAAAATTTTTTTTGTGTGTTACTATAAAGCCGAATCAAAAATAAATTCAAGTGTTTTTTTATTTCTGTTTTATTTATTGTTTTTTTTCGTGGGGGAGGGGATATTTTGGATATATTAAATATATTCCAGTTCCAGTGTTTAAAGCTCTTTGAGGGAGAAAACTGGCATTATTATCATTTATAGCAATAATTATTGGGGCTCCCGTCCAGCAAAATTTGTTATTGTGAAAATATTACAGGATGCAGAACCATGCAAACACTTCTACTTAGCAACAATTTAGAGTCATAAGTTAACCGATTCCTGTGGGAGGAAACCAGAGTACCCAGAGAGGACTAACACATGCACTGGGAGAAAACACAAACTCCCAGCAGAAAAACCTCCGAATGAGATTTAAACACACACACACACACACACCCTGAGGCGGTCGCTCTGCTAATCCCAGGTCTGTTATCTGCAGCTCACAGCCAGCGCCGCTGCTGTCAGAACAACTAATGAACTTCAAAAGAATGAAGAACGATGACCACCCGCGCAAATGGGCCCTGCCAGATCCCAGATACTACATTAGAGCCACATTTCACACACACACATTATTTATTTCAGCCTACTGGACTAAAACATGAACATATCCAGTTACTGTCATGTCTTGTATCACAGAAAAGGGGGGAAACTGAAAGCTGCTGCAGACGCAGCTGGAGGAGTCCTGAGGAAAATAAGTGGAATGACAGTGGTGTGGCGAGGCTGTTATTTAGTAATGGAAATGCTTAACAGGAAAAATACGTAACGTCTGATTGTGTTATTTCAGAGTTAGAGCAGCTCTCAGCAGGAGTGGCTTCAACCGACTCAGTAGAAAAATGAAGCATTAAATATTTCAACCACCTGCAGCTAAGATTCAGGGTCTTCCAGGTAACTGGACTCAAATGAGATAAACTTTGCTTTCTTGTTTCTGAAAAGAAAGAGTTTAAATTTTGTTCAGTTTTAATTTTGTTCTTTTCAGTGTTAAATATTTTATTTTCAGTTTGATTTTTTTTCAAAAATTTATTTTCTTTTGACCAAACTTTTTTGGCCCCAATTTAGCTCCGTAAAGATTCACACAAATCATTCTTAACATGTTACAAATAATATTTATTATGAAGCTAGCTTCCTGTTAGCTGTTGAAACCCAACTATGTGATTTCATAATGGGATCTGTAAATAACCAGTATGAGAAAGCAGAGGGAGGATACTGGTCTGTCTGTGGCCTCCTGAAGCTCTCTGGTAGGTGGGCTTCATACAGCTGGCGGGCTCTGGTGTTCCCCATGTCCACCATGCTCTGCAAAAACAGTGAAAAAATAACATAAACACTTAAACAGAAAAAGCGACATCAGAAATGATGGCGACTGGCAAAAGAACCATCCCAGTGCATAGCAGGTTCTTTCACGCATCACATTTGCATTCAGCTCATTTTGCCCGCCGACTCCTTTGCATGCGTGCGCGCACACCGTGAAAGGACACACTGGTTGTATGCAACAAGGCCAAATTAAGAGGAGGGTGATGGATGGGGTGATGATAGGAGAAACGGAGGAGACAGAGTCAGAATAATCAGGCATCCAGAATTAATTAGTCACTGAATACAGTGATTAACATTCTAAGTGAGACGCTCTTCCACTCACACACAGCTGACGGAGAGGCGAATCCAGCTACTTTAACACACACACACACACCAAACAGCTGAATCTATTAACGACTGAATGATTTATAAAAAGACTGGAAGGTTCGTATACGTCTGATAACACAGGATGGACTGTGAAGAAAGTAAACAAAACGCTAAACTAATCACAAGAGGCTAACAATATATCCATGTGTTTACATACGAGTTCCTATGACAACCAGGAAGATAGATGGATGGAAAATGGATGGATATAGATATATATATATATATATATATATATATGTGTATATAATCCGGTTTAGACTGCAGCAGATGTTCTTCCTTGCAGCAGTGAATAATTCTTTTGGTTTTTGATCTGAATCATCTTTGCTGCTTCAATTAAAAGATTTTCTTTTGGGCTTAAATGCAAACGACTCGAGTCGTTTTCAAACCACACAAATCCTTTTTTTTTTCCCCAACTTCTTTCATTAAATCCCCATCTTTCTTCTTTATTTTCAGAAATAAAAACTCCACACGTCTAACCCAGCAAATAAGTGAATAAGATAGAAAAGGTATGTCTACTTCAAGCCAAATATTGATTATCATTTATGGATCACATTGTGGTTCAGATACCTGGATCTGCTCAGGTGTCCACTGGTCCAGATTGACGGATTTGACTCTGGAGATGTGGACGCCCAGGTTACGGTGGATGCCGGCGCAGCGGATGCACATGAACACCCCTAGGTTCCATGACGCCCATCGAGGCCCTTTAACAGGAAGAGGAAGAAGAACACTTTCACTTTAAAAGCTCCCATGATTAGAATTCAAATGTAACACATTCCAGAACTATAATTAGGCCCGTCGCAATAAGCAATAAATCAATTAATCGTAAGATAAACTAAAACAAACTCAATCATTTCCACTTGGATGATTTGTCATTTTTCTCTTTCTACTGGATGACAAAAGTCTTCAGTCTGGTGTTTTGGTCTCAACTATCCATTTTTTAAAAGGACAATTTCGTTTGCAGAGACTCTATAATTAATTTTATTTGCTGTCTATATTGTTTTGTTTATTTATTTTTGACATTTAAAATGTCTTCAAGAAATTTTACATTAAAATATAAATTGTTCTTATTGATTAAACAAGAAGTGCGGCCCATTTATGGCCCTTGGAAAGATTCTGGGCGGCCAATGATCACAGTTGTAAAATAGCCTAAATGTTTTTTGTTATGTTTACATACAGTGTGATTATGTACATATTTATATATCAATATATTTTTAATGTATTCTGTTTCAGATATATATATATATATATATATATATATATATATATATATATATAGGCAATAACCTTATATAGCATATATAAGGTTATATATATAAGGTATGTATATAACCTTATATATATATATATATATAAATAACCTTATATATAAGGTTATATATATAACCTTATATATGCTAGCAACCTGTTACCTAGCAACCGAAGAATGACCAAGTTGCTAGGTAACCAAAGAGTGAGAGAGTTGATTCCACCAACATTGTTCTACATCTCCTAGAATGCTGTGCTGTTCTGGATCTGAGCTCAGTGAATATCCTACATATTGACTATTATCTGTTGATATTGATCATGTATCTATCACCAGTGTTGGGGAGTAACGGATTACATGTAACGACGTTACGTAATTTAATTACAAAAAAAGAGTAACTGTAATTCGTTA